>JACXIT010000089.1:2351773-2598070 GCA_014737525.1 Bombus difficillimus | reverse complement strand
ACCTAAAATTAGCAGAGACAGACGAAACAAGTAGAAGCAACTAAAAAATTTACGAGATTAAATATCAAAATTTAAATAAAATAAAATAAAAAATGTAATAAATACTAATTAACAAAAAATGTAATAAAAACATCCGACGATTCAAACAATTTGACTGGAAAAACGACGAGCACCAAGAAACTGCATAGTTCCCACAATCAGACGGCCAACAGCCGAAACAAGTAGATACAGGCGCACGAGTCAGACAAGAAGTCACAGAAGAAATAAAGAGGGGAGCATCGCTATTATTTTGCAGCAGAGGATGGCGCTGTCGGTCGACGGTAGGCGTACAGCGCATTTTGAATAATAGAGACCGCGGTCTATTTATGCTCCGAAATCAATAGCCTCGCGTCTATATCGCCGCTAGAACACACCGGCACGCCGTGGATCGTTCAGTGTCGTTCCTTCGTTGTCCGCATGAATTCACTCCACTTATAAACGCGTCTCATTGTGCTCCAGGGAGACGCTTCTATCGTGGATCGTAAATGGGGAACTAGCTGCCGTTCAGCAGACGTCTTTTTCTTCCCTCCGCCTTTTTCCCTTCTCCCTTTTCAAGAGAACGTTACATCTCTGCAAACAATATAGCGTCTTTGGGCATCTTTTGATGCTTAGGATACATTGTTCCTCCTTCTTAATCGTGAGAAAATTGTATTGGGTTGGCAACTAAGTGATTGCGGATTTTGTCATTAGATGGTAATAAGAAAACCTGCAATCACTTAGTTGCCAACCCAATAGCCTTAGCTTAGTCATTAGATATTTTGTTCCTTTGGTTTTCATTCGAACTTGTACATGTTTCACAGCAACGTGTTTCACAGATTTGGAAATGGAATTGCAAAGGTGAAAGTGGACATTGAATTTTTTGGGGTTTTGTAACGTTTACAGTACGTCGTTGTACTCGTCCAACGTAAGTTTTGGAAGACTCATATAAATTTAGGCAACATCGGTCTTCAGTGGTTGGTATACGACTAGAGAACAGATTAGGTAACGTAAACATTAGGAAACTCGATCCATAGTCGCTATCTACAAAACCGAACTGAAGGAAAAAAACGAGTGAAACAGATATCTCCAAGGACCAACGTTACGACCACGTTCGGAGAACGTAGCGACTAACGTGACCGTTTAACCCAATCTGCCAAGAATCACAAGCAGCCAGTTTAACATTGACCAGATGAAATCGTACGCGATCATCAATACGTACAATTGAGAGACCGGCCGCAGCTGATAAACTGCGTTTAACAAATATCGATATTGCTCGTGAAATAACCAGTCCAGTCTCATGTAGATCGCTTCTTGGTCCGTTGGGAACGGTCATCTTTAATTACGAGAACTTACTCAGCAATAAGCGAGGCGGCTCTCGTGAGAAGGAACCGGTCCCGGGACCACGAAACCAGAATTCGCCAGTGAAGCTTGTAAAAGAGAGAGGAGGATGAGAAGATGGAGGATATATGTTGCTTTCACCGCGACGCAATTAGGGACGCGATCCTGGATTGCAATTAAGAGGCCGTCAATTACGAAGGCGTGCATGAAAACCTGTAATTCGTCCTCTGTGACGTCTACTAAATTCTCCAGTCTCCGTCTTAACTCAACCACGCCGCCACACGGCATTTCTCGAAACTATACACGCGGCCTATTTTATGTAGGCCTTCTCCGAAATGAATTTCGCGATGATTCGTAATCTTACGTTTTAATTTTAAAGATTGAGGTTAGGTCTTGGTTATCTAGGTTGGTTTTTGTGATCGTTCAAAGATTTTTACTTTGTGACAGCGAACCGTAAAATGACCCAGTGGCACTTTACTTTACCAGCAGACTTACACACAGAGATCCAGAGAGACTCTTTTCTCGCTGAAGATGTAGAAGCTCGAGCACAAACGGACGTCCAAAAATGACATAGAAAGTTTTCAATTTGTAATTTTTGAAATGTAAAAAGCTTGCAACATTTTTCAGTGGGCGTATGGAACATTTTCAGTTCGTAATTTGAAAAATCTTTTCCAAAAATTTGCAACTTACAGGACAAGGATAGGGAAAGTTGAAAATATTTACAACAGGAATATGACAAATTTGCTATTTTTGGAGCAGAGATATCGAAAATTGAAACAGAAATACGGGAAATTTGCAATTTGCAAAAATATCCAAGATACTCGACATACAACCTAACATCGTGAACCAATAAACCGATAAAATTTTCCAATAGAAAATTTTTAAAAAATTTAAAAGTCCAAGTACAAGCAGGATCCAAAGACAAAGAATGGGATAAAAGAAAGAACAATGACCAGAGGAGATTGAGATCTCAGGATTCATTGTATGACGGCGGCGTGTAATCCGTGTTAGGCCTGTAAACTGCTCTGGAAGCTTGTGATGCCACCAGGAAGAAAGACAACGAGTCAGAACCAGGGATGATAAAAAAAAAAAAAGGGAAAGATAAAAAAGAAAAAAGGCCGCGGAAAAAGAGAGATAGTGAGAGAATGAGGTAGGTTGGGAAACGAGGGGGTGGCTGGGAGAAGCCGACGAGTGTTGAGACTGTATTGATTTCCATTCCGGCCCGTCTGGCTCTAGTCTAGCCCATATCCGGTGTTCTTCGTGCTCTCGCGCCGCGACGCACGTGCACACGCACCTTTCGATCTCCTCGCGACGGTCTGGTCCAGTGTTGTTGCGACACCGTGCGACGCTGTTGGATGACGCATTCTTGTTATGGGATTATTTTAAAAGTAGCGCGCATGCCAAGAAACTAAACGCAATTGGACGAAATATAAGGAGAAGTGGGACGAAGAAAAATCGATGATATTGATATCTTTTCGGTAATCTACGTTCCAGTAATCTTGGCATAATCGGCAAAGAGATTTTACGCGAAAAGTTATTCGTTTCTGGTAAAATTGAACTTGAAAATTTAGTATATATGAAGTTGACTAAATTACCGACCGAGTACGAGTGAAAATTAGTGAGAAATTATCGTACGTGGATAAATAAGTAAAAATGTAGAATATTTTTTCTTTAAAGTTTCTTTTTTAAAAAGATAGAATCTCAAAGTGTCTCGTCAACAACTAAGTAGTCAGTATGTGTACGAGTGCCAATACATCGAATATTAAAGTCGAGTATCCGAAAAGATAAATCACAATAAGGATAAAATATCATAAGGAAAATCACGATACCGAAGGATGAATCATTGTTCCAGGAATTGGTCACGGGCGAGTTGTGCAAAGATGAAGAAAGGGGAGAATCGTAGCAGAGTCGGAGGGACGAAGAGAGAAAGGACGAATGAAGCGATTCAAAGGTTTGCGTTGTTAAAACGAGATAACCAAGACCAAACATGGACTTGCCGGCGATTTCAGATGGAGACCGATTCGCGATCCTTTTACGGCTTGGTTACCTTCCTGTCCCTCGTCGCCCAGTCTTTCGTCCGCGTATCTCATCCACAGATAACTATATCCCAAATTCTTCGCTTCAAAAAAACTCTGTTACAATGTCTTTTCGATGTTTACACGCAGCGAATTTCAACGTCTTACGTGGAATAGAATTCCATCGAGTCTTACTCAAACCAGGTTCAAACCTAACCCAAAAAGAACAATAACAGATTAAGACAAAACGACTGAAACTTAACTGAAAGTCAATTCAAACCGTCGCAAGCCAAAGCAAACGGAAATAATTTTAATTCTAACTCGCCTAAAACATTCTCACAGCAAACTATGACAAACCAACCTAAACTTCGTCAAACGTAGCCCAAAACCAATCTAATCCCCACTCTACTTCTTTTCTCTGCTAATAGAGCGAGGTGTGAGATATATTTGGTACTTTAGGACTCTAAAGCAGAAGCAACACCTCAAACGCAACAAGAAATACCCGGTGACCCTGATTGACCCGAACAGGATTCCACACGGTCCGTCCTCGTGGTATCGAGACATAGTCAGACGCTATACGGCTAAAGGCACGCGAGTAATCGATAGTCCGGTTCACAGGCACGCCCGTCAGTTTCCACGCGGGAAGCCAGCAGGAGTCGAAATCCGGCGCGCGGAGACGCAAAGTGTATATAATCGCAGGAGCGTGCCAACGTGGTCGGTTGCGACACTTGTTTTGTGACCTGGATATCTCCACTCTATACCCACTACCTCGTATACCCAGTACCCAGTCGCCTCCCCGGACTGTCCCTTTCCTCTCTTCGGGCGTCCCGCTGCTACCCCTGCTCCTTCTGCACCGAGAAACAGAGACCCGTCGATGCCATTCGAATATCTGGTTCACCGTGCCTGCCGACCGCATGCCGCTCGTCCCACCCTTCGTTGCCAACCCCCCTCTTCGCCGCACGAATTCTTGCAGGGAACCCCGTGACCTCAGCTTCTCCATTCTTCTACAGTAGAACTCCATTTGTCGGAACGAAATTTTAATTAATGGCTGATTTACTGAAATTTCTGCTGCTTCAATTCACTTATCTCAATGCGAACTTCTATTATGCGAACGAAAATGTTTGTCTCTCGACAAGTTCAGATAAGTGGAGTTCTACCATACTCGATCTACCCTGCTCGAATCGAGTGCTACAGTACTCATGCATGCACCCCGAAGCGCATTACAAACGTGTTAAAAGGTTAGTTTTAGAGGTTATGTTTGTCTTTTGTCTCTGGTTCCATTGGTGAGATTTAAGGATTTATTTAAGAAGTTTGATGGGACGTAGAATGTGATTAGAGTTTGAGGTTAGGTTATAATTTCCTGTTTTAGGGCTTCTTTAGAGATCTGCGATCTAGACGTCTAAAGTCATTAAATATTTGACATTTTATCGCAATTAGTCCATACTCCATAGGTTAGATTCAAAGATTGTTTATACAATTTGATCTTAAATATAAAATTTGGTAACTAACAATGTTTATACGTTGATATACATCTATAGAAGTTTGTGCAACTTATGCGAATGTTAGGTTAGATTAAGTTCAAGGTTAGATTTAACCATTCATCTTTCTTAGGTCTCTTCAGTTATGAATGTTAGCGATTCAATGTTGTAACATCGTATCAGACGTGCGATTTTGAAATTTGAATACATATTCAGAGTTTACGTATGTATTTAGAGTAATTGTTGCACGAGAAACCTGTTCTTACTATGTAAATCGATGCCATAATACGTGGCACGTGACTAAATATCATAAGGCAAGGGTTAATCTCAAGTTTGCGTGCATCGTAGAAAATTAAACAAAAAAAAATCATAATGCATAGCAGCAAAAACTTCTTTTTATTTAATGCCGTTGATAACAATTAATAAGAGAACGTTATACAATAATACTAACGTTGATCATGATTAAGGTTCTAGTACTTTAATACGCCATTTTTACCAGATTGCCAAATCTTGGAAAGATCTAGAAATTGCTTTATTCCAAAAATTAATTATTTACTTTAATACACGTATACACGAACAGCCATTAAAACATCATAAAACAAAGTTACAAAGTGGCATTCGTTTAGAATATCCCAACTCTAATTTTTCAAAGTTCAGAAAGAAATTCTACATACACTTATCCTACTACTGCTACTATTACATCATACTCATCTTATTATTTTCAATACTACCTAACCCCAACCTAACCTCAATCTGTTCTAGCTGTACCTCCTTTAATATAAAATAAATTTATTTTTAGAATAAAAGTAGCATACATAAAAATTGTTAGAAATTCAAACTAACTAAAAAAAAAAAAAAAAAAAAAAAGAAATAATATTTCTAACTATCTGAGGCTTCAAATCGATATTTTATTGAATTATAATGGCTGCCTCGATAGTATTGCGAACAATTGACCGGAGGAGTTGGCGCGAAATCACGAACGGGCTTCGTGGGACGTAGAAGAGGTAATCGAAGCACGTGTGAGCGGACGGCGTCGAGAATTTCAACGAGCAACCGATAACTGTAAACCAAACACTTTTTTCTTTCCTATTGTTCCTCTACCGTCGATTCTTGTCGCGATTTTCGATCGCGTTGCTTCTCGAATTGGATCTTTAACTCTAGTTTGCTATCGTTTGATCACCAGATTGTGTATGTTTATTTGCATATTTTTATAGACGCAAGTGAGAAAGATAGAATCTATAACAAGTACTATACTATGTATATTATTTGCATTTTTATATGTTCAAACAGTTGAATTTGAGGTTAGGTTAGTTAATTTGAACATATTCCAAACTGCTTTCGTATTATTGAAACTATTTTCTAGCCGGATGGCTTTCTCTTAATCCTAATCGTAAAAAATATAAGTTTTCGTACAGATTCACAGTCTACTTCTAATCCAGCGATGACTATAAGCAATCAAACAAAAGCTCAAACTGTACGAGACACTCAAACAGAATCTGCTTCTCAATTTCGAAATGTCCAAAGGATCTGCCAACTAAGCACAATAAATCAACGTCCACGCTCTTCCACGTTCCTCGACATCGTGAAAATAGTCACGTGTGCACGAAGAACGCGTGGGAGGAGAAGTGGAAGAAGTTTGAAGAAGTTTAAAGCGAACGCATAGCGAAGCTAGGAAGGCAGTAGGGACTAGGCTGTCGAAGGCTTCTTAGAAAGCTGTTAAAATGCGAATAGCGTGGCCGTGAACGATACTCGCGAAGACGAGCAAGCACGGGAAATTCGTCACGTAAACGCCGGACAATGACTCTCCTGCTACCTGTGAGCCAAACGAGTCGCCAAGATACCCGTTAGTTGCTTCACCATGAAAAACCCAACGAATCACCTACCGCAGCGCGTGTTGCGCTTGCACATGCCGTGCATCGATACCTAAATCGCTATGAATTTTGTGTTTTTATATGACCTCGACACGATTACCCCAGCGAAAACACCTGAACCTGGCGATTTACTAGAATATACTCTCGAAGAATATACAAGAAACGTGACAGTGGCTGGCTTTTTCTGAGGTTCCAGGAATTTCAAGATTCATACTCTTCTTGTATATTTTATGTAGGATGGGATAATGACACAACTACAGGAAAGTGATTTTTCAGCGGAGGAAGGAAACCAATTTGATTTCCTAAAACTTGTAATTCAACAATGATGCAAATGTTCCACAATGTTGGGATTGAAGCAGTTGTTAGCATTCAAGAGTTGGTTACAAGTTCAAATTAGTTAGGAATGATATTATTGAAGTTTATCTCTGAATTCATCTCTATTGTACAGTTACGCAATTCTTGTCCCAAAATCAAATTTTCCACAGTTGTATCAAAAAGTATATTAATAAATAAATTTCATGGTTGTACTAATTTTGTGCTTACAAAATGGCGCAGGAAAATAGTTGACAGAATGTTGCAATAATATTACCGACAGAAGATACTAAAACATCATTCCACAGAGATTCAACATTTAGCTCAAACTTGCTCAAACCCTGATAAGATCAAGACCCAAACTTGATTCAAATCTGCCAACCTTGCCAATCTTATCTCGAATCTGAAAATTGAACGGCTTAACTTGAACTTATTTCAAATCTATTCAAACTGAATTCAAACCCAATCCAACCTAACCAAACCTGCCAAGCCTAACTTCGTATTTCAATAGCTCTTCAATCATATTTTCATCACAGTCTGGTCAACGTACCTATCTCTATTACTACGACAGCCCGCTCACCTGCTATTAATAATAGTCATACTTTAATCTTCCTTTGAACGTAAATTTAGGTTAGCTCAACATCATATTGTCATATCGTCATGCTTCGATCTTTCTTCGAACGTAAATTTAGGTTAGCTGAACATGAAATCTAACTATAAACTTCGACACTCGTGCAGATCGACGTCAATCATTGTCCTGAGCGATCAGAGTGAAAAACGAGGCCAGGAGGGCCTCGCACGTGAATTTCATACGGGGGCCTGTCGAATAATAGTCACGGAACTTGTGCGTTCGTAAGTGAAAGTGAGAGGCCTGGGTAGATTCGACCGAATGTCGAGCAACGATCGTAAAAAGAATTCCATAGGATAATTTACGCCGAGCGAAGCGAGGGGAACGAAGAGATCGACACTGCTAGATAAAGAAACTGCGAGAAGGTATCGGGCACCTTTCACTTGCGAGCGTGTGACTCCCATCGGCGTGGATCGTCGGCTTTTCGTCCACCCGTGGCCGCTAATTATCGCGCGAGAATGAAGATTCTCGTCGCAAGATAGAGACTCTGGTAAAAGTTCTACCGCTTTCCGGATCGTGGATATTGGACGTTCGTTAACGAAACACAAGGCTTGCGTTTTCGTGAAAGCACCGCCGATGCGATATCTACTCCTGCGTGAGAACGATTTTCGCAACACGTACCGATCGATTGTAAACCTGTGTATCTTCTCTCTTTTTCATGGTCTGTGTTAATATAAGTGTGTTTGAATATGTTTGAGCGCGTCTCTCATGGTTTGAGAACCAGCAAGAGGATTCGTTTTCGACTTCCCGAGGATGTTCTTTATTACTTTTTGTCGAATATTGGGACTTGATGCAAAACGTTTGATGTATAACGAATGATAAGTGTTTGATGGCGTTTGATATAGCAATATGCCTGATTTTTACCACGTGTCTTAATCTGTATTTGCGTATCTGTTTTCAGTAATTTGTATGTCCCTGTAGTTTCATATATATTCGGTAGTTTGTAGTCCCTGAGTGTGTTTGTCGTGGTTTGACGACGAGGAAGTAGATCCGTCTCGTTCGTGTCAGACTCGTTCAGGATGTGCTTTGTTACGGTATATTGAGACTGAACGAAAAATGTTCGACGCGATAGTTGAACTAGGTCCGAGTTAGGGATATCTTATTGATTTTTTTAAATCCTTGTGGAAAAATATTGGCACATATATAACAAATATTATTCTAAATAAAGATATTATCGCCATTAATAAATTCCTTTTCTAAAGTTCAATATACCGTGCAGAATGTTTAAAAGCGATAGAACTCGAAGAACCAAATTACAGTAAATATACGTTGGAAACTCGGTTAAACGAATTATTTGAAAAGATCCTCAAATTAGTCCAGATGAATGAAATTCTGTTCTACAACTATCAATTCAAAGAACATCAGACTCACCTTGATCGTATATGTAGAACAGGCTCCGCAATTGCTGAGTAGATTAACCGTGAAAAGTAGAAGTACTCTAACCGTAGCGCGTTCTAGAATTATTTAAGCACTCACACTCTGTTGTACGATCTTCTTCTCTCTTTTCCTCTTATCAACTATCGTTTATTACTTTTTAATTATTATATAATCTTATCGATATCGTTATTATTCTCTTTGCCCTTAGCTGTTACTTGTCGCCTTTCAACAGGCTGCTTTTTACTATTTTATTACTATCGGTGTCTGTTTGTGTGTCTGTATTATATATACTCATTTATTTATATAATATATATATATATATATCATATAAATTATTCTTATAAATATATCTGTGTTTGCTGCAGGTACTTCGCTGTCCTGGTTCGTATTAATCGATTAAGGGGCTCGAAGGGGGAGAGGTACCGTTATCAACGAGAATATTCCTGATAAGATCTATATATCGACGCACCACCGCGATTCTTCCTCTTCAGGTTCTGTCCAACCTTGGACCAAGTGGTTCGTAACTTGCTCGATCTCGATCTTGATCTCAAGAGACCGTTCTTCTCTCTCTTGCATACGTTCACGTCCGTATACATACAGATAGTCACTGGGTTTGCCTATGTTTTATGTGTGTTTGCGTATGTTTGTGACTTGCAAGTCGAACGAAACTGACGATTATGATTAAAACGTTAAAACTTCTTTCGTCTCTCGTTAGATCTTTTATTTTCTCTGTATAGATTTATATATATAATATATGTATAACGTTGCTATTAATTATTAATATTATTATTTATTATTATTTGTATTATTATTATTATTTGTAGTCGCGTTCTTCCGGAGGGGCCTAGGCACTATTACGCTGCGAAAAAGAGGTTATGTTTGAAGGTACTTGTACGCACGAGGTATATGTTCTCAAGGTAGAAGTTATATTTTTTTTTTTTTTTTTTTTTTTTTTTTTAATGTACAGGAGCGATATCCCGCTGCAGAAGGAGAATGTCTTGTGTGTGCTCAACCTGGCCACGAGGAAGGAATTTATTTCTCGATGTTTCCCCGCTTCTTTTCAACCCTCTTTCCTTTCCTTCAATTCGATCTTTTGTTTTTTTTTTTCAAATTTTATGGCGTTTTAACCGTGTGCTTTTCTCTGCAAAGCACGTATCTGTATTTCTCTATCCCTGTTGATGTTTGCCTCCCCTTTAGAGCTCGCCTCTTTTACTCCCCCTTTCTCTTTCACTCTCCACCCTTTTCGTTTCTTTCGTCGCCGTTTTCGTACTCAGTTTCTTCCACTTCTTCTTCTTCCGTCTCTTCCTTCTCGTTTTCTTCCGAATGGTGAGCCTTTTCGCTTGACGATCGACGGCGGCGCCCTCTACGTCGCGGTACACGCTCTCACGGAAGGTCAGAAGTCGTTATCACCTCCTCGAGCTTTCCCACTTGCTAGCCACATCGCCCTGGGCCCCGCTGCCGCCCTCCTCCCACTGGTGCTCAACTACCACCACCATCTGTAAGCAAAAGTAAATAAATAAATAAATAACATCGTTTTAAGAATATTCTTCTCTTTGAACGGGTTGATACGAGAAAGTTAGGTTAGGAACGTAAAAGATATGCTACGAACGAATATACGTTTATAAGTCTCAAGTTTTTCGATATTATACGATTAATTTAATGAAAATAAACTATATTGCGTGGTATTTATCACTGCTTAACCGCTATCGTTTGCAACCAGAGAATCAAAGTTGTTACACGATTGACATTGTGTAAAGAGAATTAAATTTTAGCATCAGTGTTCCTCTAGGAGCATACATTTTGAATGGATCGTAGAAACTACCCCTTAACCTCTGTACAATTGGATACTGTTATTAACCTTTATTATTGCTTAACCTCTGTTTGTCTAACCTTTGTGAAATTATTATCGCCTAATCATCGTAATACGTATGTCTGACAATAGGGACGGAGAATTTAATTTTGAAATTAGTGCTCCATTAGATCTAGGAATCTTGAACGCATAGCAGAAACTATCCATTAACCTCTGTACGATTACTGTAATATTGTCTACTTGATATAGTACAGATACTCTCTAAAGAGAACTACATTTTTGAGGTTAGAGTTCATTTAGAGTTTTCAAAGCTTCGAACAGATCTTTCAAAATTTTTCAAAATTTGAGTAATACTACCTAATCGCTACAACGTGATCAATGGTTAATAATCTAACCTAAGGAGGGTGATCAAATATTTCGCAATTAATAATTTTGACTATTATAATTAAACGTAAGAAAAGCCAGGAAGTTTTCTACGAAAGAACGTAATATCCTTCAAAATGGAATGGCGCGTGTTTGCCAGTGGATTGCAGGGCACGTTGCTTTTAATGCACGTGCATTTCTCTTAGGAGTCAGAAAATTAATTTTCACGGCATACGCAGGCAAAGTGGAACGCACAGGCATAGTCTGAGACCCCCGAACGATCCTGGCAAACCCGCCACGAAGCTGATGAATTTAATATGTCCACGATTACCCATCCCAATAATGAAACATTTCTCTCGTTCCTGAATTACGAGAAATATCGTGCGAACTAAAAGACAAACCTAACCTAGTAACTTCGATCCCGATCTTTTCTAGAATCAAGGCTATGTTTAAGGTTATGTTACAATAACTCAACCAAATGCATTCTTTTTAAGATTCACTAAAATATGAATATGAAAAATCACAAATATTTCATATACTATATTACGATATTACATCAAACATAATATTTTACACCCTGATAAATAAATAAAAATACAATTTTACATCGAATACAAATAGTACGATAAAAGTGCAATCCCTGGAATCTGCAAAATTTCCTCGTACGATTTCGTCAATTGTATTACTCGACATCTTGTCGTTACACCTATAAATTTATCAACACAAAAATAACCTGCAACACACAACGCATAAAATTTTACTTGAGTCATGTAAGAGAGCCCGGTCAAGCAGGATCTCGTAATAATAATACCAACAGTAATCGTAGCCCCTTCGAGGGCAGCATTAGAACCAACCGTCAAGCCAGACCATAAATAGAAGGGTAAATACCCTATAAATCAGCGGTGTGGCCTCGATCGAGCGGGCAAAAGGGAAACAGGGCTCCGTTTTCGTGCTCGACGGCCCTGAACGCGTCAGAGGAAAACATAGAGACGGCCTGCAACGGAGGGTTTCACGGTATTTTTAATTTCACCCTCTCTGATCGTCGGCCGAGGCGCTCGTGCGCGCGCGCGCACACACACAAATACATACTCGCGATATTGTATCTATGTGTGGCCATTTCACGTGAGAATGGAACAAAGAACGAGGCTCACGCATCAAGCCTGGTTCGCAACGCGACGGCCACGGCCCTGTGGTGTTACGCATGCGAACACAATGTGCTACAGACAATGCAGCTCCCTGGACCTACGTCAATGCGAAATTAAACTGGCACAGTGGCGACCCTGTCCTTCTTCGATCTCCCTAGGGAACTCGTATATTCCACTTCAAACCGCGACTATATGAGCTATTTTTGGGTACTGTGATTATGATCATCGAGGCAAATAGATAGAAGGCTCATGTGTATGCAGAGACAGGACTATTTATTTATACTTGAATCATTTTTGGTGAAATTAGGGGCCAAATAGGAGTACTTGAACTGTGACTATATCAGCTATTTTGGGATGCAGTGATTATAGTCACTGTGAGAAGCATATTCTTAAGTCAGGTGAGACTGGACCTGTACCTTCGCACTGCTTTAAAACGATAAGCTTCAACCATCCAAGACGGTTTCATCAGGCAACAAACTAGTCACCGGGTAGAGGTATAATTCATAACGACTATAACGAACAATAAACCAAACGACATTTTCCCCAAATTTAGAGACAGGTTATAGAAGACGCACCTTTCACTTCCTATCTATTACCAACAAAAATTCCAAATTTCCTATATCTAGGGATATTCTAAAATACAAAGAAACGTCATAGTTGCAATTTATTAGTAACAACAATAATTCTGTTTCTTCAAAAACTTTATCTCTCTGTACTAAAGCTAGTGATATTCCACGATATACAACAATTTCATACTCATTTAGTAAGTGTATCTTCTTGGAAGCGTGTGACCACACGGGTCACCATTGCAAAATGGCGCCACTTTTGAATGTTTAAAAGACTGTAAGATCTGAGACGTGTTACTCGAATAGCTCGAAGGAAAAGTTTCAGGAATGTCTGTTTCGAGAGAAATTCGCGCGACTCAGGCACCCACTCAACTTTCGAAGTGGTTCCTCCGTGTAACCGCGCATTTTAGATCGAATCTCCGTGAATCTACGGCGGGCGGCTGAGGCGGGATAAGCGGCCTTTTAAAATTATTGCGAAAGATCGTGGCGGAGATCGCGCGACTACAAAAGCCAGCGACGACGAATGTCGCTATAGAGAGGAGCCAGCCGAATATCGACGATGGTAATTCACACACAATGGCCGGATAAATTACGGACCGTTTATCAAAGATTCAAATGGATAGCATTCGCGTGAAATACGAATCTAGTTTGAAAGAAAACGGAGAATTGTTTTCGCCATTGTCTTCCTAGAAACGAGACCCCTTTTTCGTAACGAACTTTTTACTACGTAAAAATATCTCGAAAATATATCAGATACTAATAAACAAACGTATTAATTACAATTACAATGTACTGTAACGCAGACATTTTATATATCTTTATGATTGCTTTTAATCCTTAAATAATAATACAAATCTAAAATTTGAATTATGCGTTAAAAAATTGTCGAGCATATCGAACTTGAAGATATCCCGTTTGTCACGGTACTCGACACGATTGCATCGAGCCACGAGACGCGGCCACACAGCGGACAACGTATGCAAATGAAAACGAAAATGGAAGGCGTCTACGCACTTCCGGACAGATGTCGAGGCTCAGGCACATTATTCGCCCCACTCCCCTTTCCTATTACTCTCCTTCCTGCATTCTTTCCTTCCCTATGCCTGATCTCTTTCCCCCATTGTCCTTCGACCGCTAGCAGCGCCAAGAAGAATAGCAATGGCTTCGATAATGTTACTTGGCCGTGGTTGGCCGCACTTGCGCCACTGCAACGCAATTTTCTTGCACGGAAAAGAACAGTAACCAGCTCCCCGTGAATTTGTCATTTTATAACCAACCGGGTTTTTAACGCCAACCGTGACTATTACTTATGAAAATGATGACTAGGCAGATTGAACGTCGTAAGTGTGATTGTAATAGTGGAAAACACTCGTGGTATTCGTTTATGCGTGACTATAACTGGTCAAAGGTAGGAATGATTCTAATAAAAATAAATTACTACCTGCAACCGTTTCTACCTGGCTATTTGGCAACGATGATTACATAGGATGAATGATCGCGGCAACGTTAATGTTATATTTCTAATATTCGCCTATGCGTGATTACTTGATGTAGACAGGTGATTATAAATAGTCGGGCACAGGAATGGTCGTAGAAAGATAAAGTAGTCGTCGAAATGATTCTACATCTGTAAAAAAAAAAAAAAAATTCGACGAAGGGAATTATCTTAACGATCTATGTCACAAAAGTCCACTCGTGTTACGCCATAGAACGTGTAGAAGGACATGTGACCGAGTGCCATTTGGTCAACGAAGCGTCTAGAATCCGCTTGGACGTAGGGAAATGTAACACCTCTATTTTGCAACACTGACAGCACAACGTTTCAATAGCAGACGAAACAGGCCCCGTCTGCTGTTGTGATACCCAAGCTGGGAGTCGTGATACACGGGACTATCCGACGCGTGAAAAAAGAAAAAACAATGAACACAGCCACCACAGGACGTGCATTCACACACGCGATAGTCAAAGGACACGCTACCAGCGTGGTACGAGTGAAAATGTATGGCTGATCCAGACAAGGTCATTCATAAGTAGCTCAAGTTCAACTAATAGTATTGTATTACGATACCTACGGCCCTCTTCCTCCTTCTTTCTCTCTCGTTCGGGCCTCCTCTATCGTGCAGCCTTCTCTCTTTCGCCTGGATCGTTTCCTTCGTTCGCACGAACGAACAATACCTGCTGATCACCGGTTAATTAATTCGTTCTGTAATCCTCCGCCGCTTCTTAGATTCTTCCCGTCATCGTGCAACTCCTTCGTGATCGTTCATCCAATTCCAGATTCCTCCGTTTGAAATTTTTAACTGAAACGAGCCTATCACTCGACCGAAACGACGACTGCAACGTAATTTTGTTATGTTTCAAGAATTTTTCCGCGCTGTTCATCAGTTTTTATCGATCGATTTTTCTTATCGATTGAGTAAGACCGCAACTGCGACGGACCCCATAACGACAAGAATTTGGCACGTCGAATCTTCGCATATTATGGAACACGCAGATTCAAAGATCTGGTGGGATTTCCCCGGAGAAATTTGTATAGAAATTGTGCTCGTTAGGATTCTCGTGAAAATCCCTAGCCTACCGATAAATTCACTATAGCACTCCTCCCCTTTTATCTTTCCTTTTGAGTGGAAATTAATCACAATGTATAGAAATTGTGCTCGTTAGAATAAGAATTCTCGTGAAAATCCCTAGCCTACCGATAAATCCACTATAGCACTCTTCCCCTTTTATCTTTCCTTTAAGTGGAAATTAACCACAATGTAAGCCTAAGCTTTGAAATACCCTAAAACTGCTTCAAATACGATATTCATGGAATTCTACCGATACTTACTAAGTGGTTCCTCGAAGAGGAGTGGTTTCTTGTTTAATTCAAGTCCCACAGGGGGAAATTCCCTAGATATATTGCCTGCTGTCAACCGAGGAAAGGAGACAGTGCTGTCACACAGTTTCTTCTCTATTCCCACGGCGACGTGTCAATGATTCTCAGACTTGACAGACCTCTCCCCGAGCCTCGTCTATCCGTGATGTTACATAACCTCACAGTTCTGTCGAGGTTCCCGCGCGAGTAGACGTCCGTTTCTGACATCCTTACCGAGCCAATCGATTTCTTTTTACCTGTTCGCCGGATATTATCGCGACCTTGTTGCATAGAATGTTCGAAGACGTTCGAAGATTCTGGGGGAAAAATAATATCTGTCGTCTCCAGTAAATCGCACCAATCGCGATCTGCTTCGTCGTTCGGTTTCTCCTACACAAAGTATTTCTAACCTATTCGTAAAGTTTCGCAATATATTTAGCGCGGTTAATTTCCCTGCGAAATATCTAAATATAGCGTATCTCGTTGAAGTTATTTTGAAAGAAATCTGCTGAATCAAGTCAAGTGCGAAGACTACAGTTCTAAAAGTCTAGACCTAACCTAATCTAAACTTCGTTCTTTATTTGCCAAGCGTGTTATAAATTCACGTCTATTTGTATTGTACACAAAGATGGTGCGAGAATTCGCTGCGCAAGATCCAGTGGAAGAAGCATGAAAGTTTATCAGCGATTTTCTAGAGCAAGCAAACAGGTTCACTTTCGTGCGACTCGAGCATGGTCAAGGCTGAGTGTTATTACGCTCTCTCGTTCGCCGGCTGCAAATTACTATTTTCTTTTTCCTTTTTTCTCTCTCACTGTCTGTCCAAGAGGATCCTTCGCCGCCGTGTCATTGCCGTGCCGGCTATTTTACGTCCTCGCAATCATGCACGCTCTCATTGTCCTCGTAAAACGATGTTTCATGCTCGACCAAACGTTTGTGTTCGGCTTGAATTGGCGAAAGAAAGGTGAAAATAAAGCGGACGCGTCCTTTCTTACTGAAAAGTTGCAACGTCCTGACACGTTTCGCCTTTTCAGTTTCTCAAAGTATTTGTAAAATTTATGGGTTTTTGAAGATTCGCTAGACCCGCAAAAACCTAACCTCAACCTAACCTCGATCGTTTAAATAAAATTCTACATTTTCTTTTATATATATATATATAATAATAATAATAATAATAATAATAATAATAATAACAACTCGATTCTCGAGTAAAATTAGCGAAGCTTTAATTTTCTAAATAAGATACTGGATACAAGAGCGTATTTTACATCGAAAGAGTAGAATGTATTTATTGATGATTCACGTTTTCTCTCGTGCAAGCAGACCATTTTTTATTCGTCGAGAAGAAAAAAAAAAAAAAAGAAAAAAAAAGAGAGGAAGACGAATAAGATAAGCGACACAAAGAGCCGGTCCGCTTGTGTACCTACATCGCATATACATACATACGATTAACGGCCGATCGATAATGTATTCCGCTCGAAAATAAACTGACCTATACCAATACCGATGTTACCACTTCCGCCGAGTGACCCCTCGTCTCCCGATAAATATTTACGCGACTGCGAACTCCAGAGTTGCAAGTCGAACCAGCCATCGAACGATCTCGTTAGTCATGAAAATTCTACTGATTAACATTCAGACATAGAGATCCGATACACATATACGAACTGTGATCCGAGGTTACTCGATATGCAGACTATATATAGAACGTCTGGAAATGATTTTTATCGTCTCGACAAATCTTTTTTCACTTCGTAGGACGTAAAGAAACTACTGCGATTTTGATATCTTCGATTCGAATAATTCATTGTCGAAGATTTATATTTATACGAATACGAGTATAAATTTTAATGGAGAATTCGTGAAGTCAAATTGTTACTTAACCTATCGATCGAGTTGATATTTCGTAAAAGAGATCTTTCTTATGGCAGTCGACGATAATTCAGCGGAATAATTCAGCGAAATTTAGAGAAAGTAAATTAACCTTATTACGCGTGACGTTGCTCGATGAGGCAAAGTTTCTCGCTTCGAAAGAATTAACTTCACCTCGAGCGTTTCTTCGACATGGCGAATTACAATTTATCTCGCACGCAAGATTCCTAATTTACCGATCGGAACGAAGTTTCTAAGATGGAACTGATAGCAAAGCCGAAAACTTCCAAACGATTCAACGAACGCAGATTTTTGCGCAAGCATAATTTTCAGGCAGTTCCTCGTCGAAGGTGTGTAAGAATGATTAAAAAATGATGGTAGTGCGTAGTGGTATTTGTAAGAGTACGAGTAGAAAGAAACCGCAGAAAGAACGTAATCCAATAACGTTTCAAACCGAGCAGCGAACCCGATGATCCCTAGGGGCAAGCAAGAACAAAGGAATTCGAAGGATACTCGCCACAAACGCTGATGGCCGCGTCACGTTCGAGACCACGAGACTACTTATCCAGAATACACCGAAAAAACTGCAACGACAGCGCCATTTGGGCCGAACCAAGTGTCGAGGAGACGACCGGCGTAGACTCATCGCCACTTTATCATACGAACGTGACTTCTTTTACGTTTTTCGAATCCATAATATCGAATGGTATTTTTCAGCTATTAAGATCAATCGTATTTCTATCGATTGACAAACGTAAGAAATAAATTGAAATTTTCTGATTTCCACGAGACCCAGGGAAAAATTGGACTGAACACATGGACCGGAAAATTTAATTTTTTGATTTAAATAAGAAGAATTTTTAAGAGTTTCGCTGGTATTGGCAGAAAGATAAAATTTGTCTCCCTAGGAAGCTAGAGACCTAGGGAAATACGAAAAAATTCCCTAAAATTTGTAGAATTATTTGTCCAGGGAATTCTAATTGGCGATCAGCAGAATTGGTTAGAAAATTTCATAGGTTTCACAGTCACGCATTCTAAGGAAACTTTTCAGGAATTTTTCAGCAACTTTGTGAATCTGACAGACAATTAACACCAATGCACTCGACACATTCTTTTCGAAATTGTAACTTCCCAAATGGTTTCACAGTTCTAAGACACAGCGTATATTCGACAACTTGCGTCACATTACAAAAGACTAAGAAAGGACGAGTTTGTAAGGTTTCTGAAATTTTCAGTGGTTAACGTAAACCGGTCGAAATTACAAAAGGCCGTTCGTGTTCGTTGCGGATATAGAGGCGGACGAACGAGACTCTATCAGCTTGAACGTGCATGCCCCAGGAACTCACCCTTGAAAAGGCGAGCAACACGGGGATGAGGGAGGGCGTGTGATCCAGAGCCCTCGGTGGTTGCATAACGCGCGCGTATAATGCAATTGCAGGCAGACTGAAACGCCCATTAGCGTGGATGGAAGAGAAAAGAAGCGACGGATAACCGGAGGCCACGTTGCGTTGCGTGAACAAGTGCACACGCGTGTACACCGAGGAGAGTACGCGCAACCGGTGTTGAGACGAAACTGCTGGCGCAATTTACGAGCGACCCGCTCGAATTTCGTGGCGCGTGTCCCGTCAACGATCGTTCAACGAACGTGAACCGCCAGGCGAAACTACGCTCCTCGGTTTCGTGATCAGTAATCGCGATACGGTCCAATAAACGGAACCGAGCCAAGAGTTGTTTGTAACCAAGTACTTTCCAGGCTGATTCAGGTACACTGTTTAAGTTCATCGACTCTTTGATGAAAAGTTTATGAAAGTTCGTTACTAGACCGATGTATTTGGGGAATTTTTGCGTTCTAATTTTCGTTTAGATAATAAACGATAAACACCGTTCAAATTGATAGATGGTTAAATGCATCTGGAAAAGCGCAATGAAGAAGCGATGCAAAATCTAATCTAACCTAACCTCAATTTTTAACCGATATATATACACAGCCTGCCAAATATCCAAACGCTTAGTGATTAAAACCTAACCTAGTCAAAAATATCCCTAGAACGCTTAACAATGGTCTCTAGCTAATGACGTTTCAACAATTTGCAAACAGAAGGAATCGCGTGATCATTTCTCAACAAAAAGGTGCAGTCATTAGCCGTTGAACTGTGAGCGTTCGAAACGAGAGGAGAAAGAGCACGTTTGGAAACCCGAGACGAAAAATATCAGGCAGAAACTGGAGTTCTGGTGGTCTATCGTTGGGGCTGATCGTTAAATCGCTGGATTCCTCGTACGAGAGCTTAAAAGCGAAGTCTACTGTTCCATTTAAGCAATGTAAAACCAGCGTGGTGGATTATTAATGCAACTTTCGCGTGAGATAAGCAAACCTAACCTTTACACTCGTGACTCGGCTGCTTGTGCCGACGAACATCTAGTCCGTACTGTTTTCAATATTGATTTATCCTAGCCACTACGTTCGAGGAGATTTCTATGATCGAGAATGAACACCATAAGTAATTGGATACTTGGCGCAATTCACTTTCAATTATTGCTTTTTCATTTATACTAATTAATATTAACTATACGTTTCATCTGTACCTACTAGCTGTATATGATTATTTAGACGCTTACGTTTATTCATTTTTAGCTACTTGTCACGTAAAGACAATATCGTACGAGAGTCGTTGGGACAGTTGCCTGAAGTAGAATAGGACGTCTATATACAGACGGTATAGTCGACTGAGTTTAACGTGTTTTCGTCTGAAGCAGGGAAAGCCATTCCGGAACCGAGACGTTAGCGAGAGAGTAGACGTTGTGTTTATGTTCCTTTTTTAATTTTAATTAAGCGCTATATTAGAAATCTTATTAAAAATAGGGGATTCTTTGGGAATTTCTTTTAAACAAGATATTAATAAATCGTGTTAAACAATGGTTGTCAGACGTTACAGGTGATTTCGGAACTAGTTTAAAGAAAACGGTGATATGGCGCGCGTTTATAACGATATCTCGGTGAACGAAACCACTCCCATAGCTATTAGGGATTCATCAAGCGTCCAGGGAACAAAAATGCATCCTCAGCTATTGTCCTCGGTTCGTCCTTACTACATGCTAGCGATGCACATTCCGGCCACCGTTGCCAGAAACGGCCAATCTCCCGTCGTGTTACTTTCGGCGTGATCAAAAATTCCCTATCATCAAGTCGCTCCACTTAACCAATAAATATCCCATAAATATCCCTCAAGCTTTCACGTTTAACTGACAACATGATACACGAAGACGACAGCGCCATCTTGATCAATTGAATTAATATTATGCAGGAAGTTTTACAAGTTGACATTAACAGTTTATAATCTATTAAATTGTTAATAAATTGCCTTGTATAAGGGTAACAAGTTTGATAGTAGAGAGTTTGATAAAAGACAAAATTCTAATGCTAGATTTCTACGATCTGTAAAAAATCATAAAATTTTACAAATAAATTATATATTGTCAAATAATCGCTAAACAATATTGTTAAATATTGAGGTATTATAGAAAAATATCTAAAGACGAAAATGCGTTAAATATAGCAATAAATTTAGCAAAAGAAACAAGTGGAAGATTAAAGGGTGGTATTTTCTAAAATTATGGAAGCTTCCAATTCCATGACTTTCCTTGAAACTGTCCCCACGAAAAGCACTCTAACCCCAGTTGCTGAAAGCGTGCTCATTCCCCCATTCATTGCCCACCTTGCTCATCATTTACGAGTTCTTTCGAGGCGTTCTTTTATCGTACGTGCCTCTACGCATCGTTCCCTTTCGTCTTATGAACGCTGTCGAGGTTATGACACTTTCTTTCATAACTCATCTACATTTCAATTTTTTATTACTCAATTTAAATATTTGCTTATGTATGAAATAGTAGATTCATTCGATATTTATTTTATTACAGGTGAGAGGCATATAAAATAGTTAAAAAGTAAGTTGTTAGGACTTTGAAGAAAAATTGTGGAAAGTTAAAGAAGTCGAGATGAGAACCACTGACGCAAAGACCACACGAGTCTATCGTCCTCAAGAACTCTCGGTATGAGCGGGCAATGTTTTCAGCTCGGTCACTAGTGCCAAGGGAAAGCGCCCACAATGCAATCGAGGAACCTACCATCTCCCACAAAAACATGAGCTCGTGCCTACACTTGCATCTACCGAGATGCTCGAACAACTCGCGAATATTTCAAATCTAAACAAGTTTAACTCAATACGTAATCTTTCGGATTATAAAATTATTAATTACCGAGTAATTACATTTTACCCAAACTATTTTACGATGTGTTCATTATTATGGCTAAAAATTGTTTGTAAAATATTGTGCAATAATTTGCAACATGTGTGGCAAACCAATTCTAACCTATAAGAAACTAAATATACCCTATAAAAAATTTTTCTAGGAAATTCCAAATTATTCAATTCCTTCAACAGAAACTAATATTCTATCTCACAATAATCTAATTTCAAATTGTTTAACATAACTCCAATTGTTTTAACAACCGCGATGCTAACTGGGACCTATCGCCAGCTGAGTTTGGCCCATCCAAAATTTCTCTAAAAAGTTCCAAATTGGTCTTTCTTCTCGCTCTAATAATTCGAATATTAATCATTCATCCTATACAAAATATTTCGAAAAAAATTCCAAATTGTTAACTGTAATCCTACTCGACTCGAACCCATCGCTGCATGAGTTTGGCCTATACCGCGCACTCGGTCACTCGCACTGTCCACAGAGTCCGTCGGCCGTGTGTGCATTCACCAGGCCATCCGTACACGCATATCCCCACACAACCAACCTGAACGCGGTGGAACGACGACGGCGGCGAGGGCGAGGAGAGGACCTCGAGCAGCGCGGCTGTATATGTGGGCTAAAAATGATACGCTGGTTGAGGTGACGTCATGCGAAGTTAGTCCGTCTGCCGACGATTGCACTGGCTGCAGCTTCGCAGTTGTTACGCCCGGCAACGATGTGGCTCTGGCCGGCGTCAAAGTCGCCGCGCGTACTATCGTCGTTTTCGCGCTTCTTTATGCGAGTGGCGCGCCATCGGATCCGGTTCTCTGGCTATGCTCCCGAGGATCGATCACCAGGGACGGGTTCAGAGAGAGGCCACAGCTTTGTTCGGTCGAATCGATCCGGGTATATAGGTTCTTGGGCGACGAGAATTTGGCTGGACGTCGAGCAAGGTCGAATTCTTTAGCATCGATTTATGAGCCAATATTTTTTCGCCTTTGCACCTTAACGCTTGCTTATCGTGGTTACATGTCTGACCACATGTCTTTGATAGGTTTCGTTTAGGATTGTTCGGTCTTATATTAGGATTATGATGCGTAATGGCTGGAGAAGTGACTGAAAAGAGGTTAGGACACATTTTTAACAGATTTTATCGTCCATTTTGGTGTCTGAGTAATTTTTTGATTGGAATTATATATTTGTTTTAAATTGACATTATGGATTGCTATGATTTAGTTGGATTTGAAAAGGTTAGGATAAATTTTGGACAGGTTTATCATAAATTGTAATTATAAATATTAGAAATAAGTGGTTGTTTATTGAGTTTTAAATTATTGAGGTTATGATTTGAGAATTGTTTCAGTGAAATGAAAAATCTTTAGTTTCCCAGAATCTGAATTCTCTAGGGATCCTTGACATCCAAGTTTGAAATCTCAGATTTAGGGACCATAGATCTCTAAATCTATGTTCTAATATATCATGTTAGTTTCGAACGCTACGTTGTCGTCCTCAATGAAGAATCGCCCGTAATAAATTTAATGCTGAATATTCGCTGAATCTTGTCACCGCGACAGAGATCAATGACTGCCATCATTGTTGAACCGAAAAAAGAGATAAACGAACGATTTGATGACTCTCAAGAGTTAATGAGATTTATCGATGGGACTATTGACCTCCTTTTTATCCATTCTCGAACAACTTTTACAAGCCTTGGCAATTTACGAAAGTCCATTACTTTTTACATCGAAAGGATCGAAGATATTTAGGGGAATCGATGCTTCACGGTTCAGTCACAGTGAATGGCTTCATCATGCTGTTGGACTGGCATCAAACCAACATTTGACATGATTTTATACGCGCACGTTTATATCATATAATATTCAATTTCTGAATTTTATTTTACGATTATTTATTTCATCTACTTATTCCGTCTAATTTCCGAAATTTTCTTTCAGAATTTCTTTTATTATTTTTATTTTCTCCAATCAATTGTGTCGAATTTCTTTCGTAAAAACTGTGCTTGTAAGGCTTTTTTAACAACTATTCGATGAGGTTAGTTACTAAACTGTAAAACGTAGAACGCTTATTTCCTTCGGAATATTCAAAAGTTTCTCCCTTAGGGTGCAAAAAGAAATCTTATTGCAATAACAGGCTGAAACTATAGTAGAACAAGTTCCAATTTCCACTGATAGAGGTTAGTTTCCTAACGTTGATCAAGATCGTAGTACGCGTAGTGACTTTTTCTCATTTAATTCGTATCGGTGAATCTCGGTGGAAGAATATAAATTCTGCTCTAGTGCCACCAGTGAATATCAGTTGATCGCCACATCAGCTGACTACGAGCCGCGTCAAGGCTGCTGGAGAGATCAAATGAATAATGTACCCCTTTCAGCCAGCTGCATAACGCATCTCGGATCATTTTTAAGACTCGTTCGATAATAATGCGCGATCGAGCACGCTACAAAGTATCCTCATGGTAATTCTCGTGTATTCATTACGACAGGAAAGCAAAAAACGATTTACGTATCGTCTGTTGACGCTAGGTTCGATCGAGAATCAACGTGACTCGATGGATCATCGTATGTCGTCCGCGAAGGAAAACAGCAAATCAGATTATTGAAATAATGTCACGACGTTAATATCAGCGAAGAAAAATATTTATATGCGGTAAATATTTATAAACGAAAATAAAAAATGGCGTAGACTGTGTCTAACTCTGTATGCAGATCGCTGACGTAAAACAAGCTGCTGAATACGTGTGAATACCATATGCCAAATATCTACAAAGGGATCTCTTTAAAAAGGAAATTATAAACTAGGTAAAAGATCAATGTGGAAATAGTCATAGAAAAAATGTTTTAACGTTTTTAACTTTTCATAGAATTGTTATAGATTTATAATAATAATTCAACGCATAACCTATAAATAATTAATTCTAACCTATTCGAAGCCAACACGATCAACGAGTTCCTCTCGATTTAATTTATAATTAAATTTACGATAATAAGTAAATTTAATAATAAATAATCTTAAATGCAGGTTTAATATTTCCTAACCTAAAATACCCGACAAATTCCCATTACAATGTTTCTTTCTTTTCAATCTACAAATTGAACGATAGGACACAGAAGAAGTTTCGTCGGTAAAGAAGAAAGAATCCGCTTGGTTCGATCTAGCGACCACCAATGAACATGTCAGCCAGAAATACCTTGCACCTAGCTATCAATTGCGTAAGTATCTTGCCAGGCAAATAGTTATTGACCTTTATTGCCGCCAGAGTCAATGTAACAATGGCTCTCAGGTTAAGTTATTAGGAACACAACATTTCACTTTGACCAGGCCCTTCATTTCTATTTCTATACTCCTTAAGGAGAACATGTTGTCATTTTATTGAAAGTAAAGTCAGCTGAGAGACACTGGGCTCGTTTAAATCCAACAGGCGTCGCGAAACGAAGAAATTGAACAGCCGAGACAGTCGATTGCGTTTTTGAAACGCACCGTCGCGAATTTAACCAACATTGATTCTGTCGTTGCTCTAAGAATTACGGATATTTACAAAATTCGTATAAAACTATTAACAATAGTAAAATTAAATCAATTTCCTATTATAAAAGCAATTCAAATTCATAGAAACTTAATCCTCTATGTTAATGTTCCTGAAGCCCAATGCTTATCAAAATTCTTAACAAACTTCGACATATCCGTTCGCAGATCTGAATCTCTCGTGATCTGTTCTTTAAAGATAAGATTACGGGTTCAGATAATATCCTCGAACCTCTACAATCGACGCAGGCAATCAAGTTCTAATAAAATAAGTTATCGAGTAACAGAACTAACCAGAACTTTCGATCTAACCTAAAATTCTAACCTAACTGAACATAACCAAAATAATTCTGAGGTTATAAAAGAAAGAAGAAAAATTCTGAAATCGGGATTTGAAAAAAAACTCTGTAAAAAAAGAAAAGAAATGAAAATTCTTCGAGCTGAAAAATAAGATGCTAAAATAAAATTTTGAAATGGAAAAATTTGGCAAATCGAACGAGTAGAATAAAATTTCGCGTTCGCAAGCTTAAAGGAGGAAATCATTACAAATTGGTAGGAATATTCTGAATGAAATCTCATCAAAAGAATTGCCATCTACGTGTAATTTTCCACAATACCGTGGAATCGAGCCGATAAGGAGCAATTTGATCGTCACACTGCATTTACCTCGAGCTGGTTTCCGCGCGTGGAAAGCCACGAAAGCGAATGTTGGATAACAACAATGATCCTCCCGAGATCCATCGACAATATGTAAACCTAATTATTCCGTACGCCCAACTGTAAGCCAGCCGACTTTCTTTTATTGCGTCGTCTAAAGCGCTGTATAAAGCTGATATCTCGAATTTACTCAGCGTTTCTTTGGTTTAGCTCGGATTAAGTCATCAGATCAATTAATAATGAAAAAAATTCCCCTTAATAACATATTCCGAGAAATTATTTCGAATGGCAGGAACTATGCAGTTTAACAAAATATCAATTTTTAATAAATTCCGATATAACTGAATTTAAAAGGAATTTATAATTAAGTGAAAAATTGAATATATTAATGTTTTGGTTTAAATTGGATTTTTGCATTTAATTAACAGATAACGAAATAAAATTCGATTGGCATAATTTTGTGCGAATTTTCTATTATTTTTGTTCGTATATGGACACTGAAATGGATGAAGTTGCAATTTCGAGTTATTTTTGTCGTCGAACGGAGAAAGACTTCATCCGAAGGCAAGGCAAACACGATCGTATAATTTTATCAGACAGCCTGTTACGACATCGGCGAGGTCAACGAAATGCGTTTTCCAGCAGAACGTACGAATTGCAACTTATCGCGAATATTATCTGGTAATTGCATTACGATGTTCGAAGACCTTGCGAGAAGTGTATCGCCAAGAAGTTTACGAGAAACCACGATTATTATATTTACTCACAAATTAAAGTCATAAATACAATTTACATTGCTTTTGGAGATTAACATTCCAGAATAACTGAGAATAATAACCTCTAAAGTTAGTGGTTAGAATGAAATTTCATTCCAAGTCATTATACGATGAATACGATTGTTTCGAAAAGAAACTAAAGAAATGATTGTTGTTGCGATACGTAATTTTACTAGAAAATCCAAACTTCAACTAAAGTAAATGTAAATACACAATGATGTACAATAATCTCTACGCTATGTTACTATATAAAAATATATAACCTCCAAATTTTGTGTTACTTATTCACACCTCCTATTTATGACTGATGAAACTTCCTAACCTTAATGTTCAAGATCATCGAGAAAGTTCCCGATCGATCACTTTATATATCACATATTTACATTTCAAAACTCACAACATCCTCCATTCACTTTTGTTCGAAACTTCTAACCTCATAACCCAGAATCAAACCATAGAAACTTTATACCAATACGCCATTTCTATTCTATGCCACTGGAAACACCTTTTACTCTTCCTCTTTATTTATTTGACGCACTTATATGATGTTGTAGATACTTTTAGATATCATGTGTATTTTATACATTTTTATACCTTTCATCTTTCTATAAATGCATAAAATTTCAAAAATCAATTAGATGTAAAATTGCAAGTGAGACCTAACCTAAACGTTACCAAATCACTGAGAATCGTGAGTTTCACTTTCTACAAATCTAATTTATTTATTATATTATAGATTTCATTTTCTCTATATGATAGGTCTTGTTTTCTATAAATATTATTTATTTATTATAAAAAATCGACTATATATGTATTCTAACGCAATTTTGGTAAACATACTAAAGGTCAAATCTCAAAAAATTTTCTGAAATTAAATTAATTCGCAATCGACTTATGATATTAGTTGAAACTCTTGAAAATGTAGCTTTAGGGATATAAAGTGAAAAATATATCCGGAAACTTTCGCGCATGACCGTATCTTTCACGGCCAGGTCAACGATATTTCACAGCGAAACACGTTGAAATGTCGCGGGTTCATCGTTTTCCATTCGTGTGGCCACCGTCTCGGATTGTTTTCGAGACGCGTCGTTTTATCGGAGAAGAAGAACCGTGTGGCGACACGATAAAATTAAATGTTCGGTGGCTTGACCCGGCTCGACTTCACACGATTATTACTCGAGTTGAAAACATTAGACTCAGCTCGAGATGCACCGCGGCGCATACTGATTGCGTCACGCTCGAAAAATAGGCACGCGTCCCAATTTCGCGAGTGTTTTGACCGGACGTTTCTCGGTAAACGTCCGTCCCCTGATTAACAGACGCGACACTCGACGTCAGGTTGCCAGACCTCTTTGATCCACCGCCGATTTTATCGGCCATTTGCTTCGTTGACAAACGAAAATGTTGCTCTCGTTGATAGCACCTTGCTTCGAGATGATGCCGATTGGAATTTCCGCGATAGCTTTCGATATTGAAGTTGGGAAGTTTAATTGGGAATAAATGGAGAGTCTGGATATAATTCTTGGTTAGAAATTAAATCCAGGATTTTTAATGCTTTGAACTATAGTCTGGTCAAATTGTAGAAAGGTTTGGATCAGAATGACAAGTTCAGACTTCTAAAGTTTGGTATAATGTGTGGCAACAACAGGGAATTCGTGATATCCCTTCACAGATGTACGTCTATCGTGCAATTTGTCACGAAACTTTTACATTAAACTATCCTCTAACCTCCTACCTCTATTTTACATCCTTCGTCAAAGATACAAATTCTCGCATTTACCAGAAAGCGAAAAAATACCTTTTCACAGAAAAATTCCCTAGAACCACAAAAGGCAGAGGAAGTTTCAAGCGCGTTTCATGCTCCAGTAAGATGTGCGTCGCGTTTTAAAAGGATCGTCGTCGAGCGAGACGTAATCCCTACGGCGAAGATCAGGCTCGCAAATGCCTCGGTGGCCTGGTTAAAAATGCATTTCGCCCGAGAAGGGTTTCCCCGTCCCGGAAGGGGGATAACCTATGCACGGATTCAGCCAATAAGCCGAAAAGGGGTCGGTAACATAGGGAATCGGGCGACTTCGGTCGGTCAGGCAGAATGAATCGCATGAACGAGCTCGAAATCGAAGCGGTATCGATTCTTAGGCTAGCGAGGTAGCTTGAAAAAGAGAATAAAGAAGTCCTGCTTGCTCTGTCCGGTTAGATAACACAGGGTCACCAGGTCATCTTTGTCTTCCGACAACATATCCCTGGTTTCCCTGGAATAAACTCGCGTATATCATTGTTACGCTCGCATATTTCTGGAGATGGGTCGTCGCCTCTATTATTTAACTAGAGATTGCTGGTGTATAGCGATGGCCTCAAGTACGTCGCATTCGCTCATCAAGTACGAACCTTCTCTAACCATGCCAAAAGAAGAAGAGCGGCATTTTAAACTAGACTCGAACCTACGAATCCTCTACGAGTACTTTGGCAAATAAAGAAGTAGCCCCAAGAAGAGGAGATATCGGTCGAGTTGTTTTGAAACGTTACGAACACCTTACTAAAGATTCTCTATTCGCTCAAAGCAGTTTTTCACAGCTACTATATGGAATTTGGTCCGGTCATTAGTTAATGCTCGTATGGCGCTAGTGTAGCATCCTCAGTCGCCATAGTATTAAGCTTCCATCGTGGTTAACGAAGAAAAATCTTAAACTCTGTTGATACAAGGTTTCACGGAATTAGCGCTATAGTAGAATTGTCTATGAAGAATCGTATATGATCAGTATGTGGACTGACGTAGTGTTCGAACTCTATGAAACGAACTTTGAGCGTTGAATTTGATTTGAATTTGTAGGTACGTTTTAAACTCGATCCCATCACTAGCGATGCGCTCTATGACTGTGACAGATATGCGAGGCGCATGCGCCCTTCGCGCGCTACGATTCTTTTCGTCAAATATCTGATTCCCGATTGTACGTTCTTTTTCCCTTTCGGTCTTTTATATTGAAAACAAACATTGGCGATTAAATATTTTCTTTGCGCACATGCACGGCCGAGAATAAGCCTGATAATTCGAGCGAAAGTGGATGAATAAGAGCGGTTGTTTTCGAATTGTTGAAGATTATTGTGGTTCGAGTTGATTTATCAGGGAACTAAGCTTTGAAAAACAAAGAGTCGGAGATATTTCAGATTCTTGGGAAATGATCGATTCTAAATGTATCGAAGATTTTGCGCGAATTGCGCTGCGTTTGTCAAGTTGCCCTAAATTAATTCAATCGTAGGAGGAAGGGGAGAGGGAACGATGAAAATCTTTTATCTTAAATTTATTCCCAATTTATCCTACATTATCGAGTTAGATTTATATTAAATACTTATTGTTATTTACATACACATTACTTTTATCTATTTATAATTATAAAATTTAGTTTTACAAATTCAGAAAAAAAATCGCGTATTTTTAAGAAATCAAATAAACGATCAAAGAATGTAACTTTTACTGTTTCAGATACATAAACTGGCCTGGTATTATCTAGTCTGTGAAAAGGAGTCACGTCGCGAGTGATTATTCCGATCTCATTTGCATTTGAAATTTCGCGTTTCGTGAGGCTACGTCGATTTAGACTTGGCCTAGTTACGAGTTGGACAAACATCGTTCCCTGAACTTTAAATTACCGCCTTTTCTACATAGTGTCCAGTCTGCAATTTTTCGCGAAAACAGCCAAAAAAAAAAAAAAAAAAAATTCCTTTATTCGCTGCTATAAATCTCTGTCAATTGTTACGTACGCTATCGTCCATAAGTATTTGGACACCTGGTGCGATACGGTTGATATTTTTGTTATATTTTTGCAGTCTCGGTCGTGGAACATTTCTCTACTGTTAATTCTTTACCACTTGCCACAACTGGGATCAAATGCTCCGCTAAATTTAAACTGATACTAGGAATAGCTGTGCATAAACTGAAACTGAGAAACTATACCTGCATCGCTCAAGTTCCATGTTTATCTGTAACGAATAGCTGACATTTCATAAAATTTATAGAAACTTTTGCAATGTGGCGAGAAACACGCATAATATATTTCAATCGCTTTGAAACCGCAACATTGATTAGTCACACTTAACGTCGCCTAATTTGCATATCTTTTCGTCGTCAATTTTCGCCTATCGTTAATTATATATTTATGCCGATCAGTATTAAATATCATTAACTGTTACCGTTAATATTAACTATTATATATTCATCGATGTCTATTCATTCTTTATTTATTAATTAATTATTAATTTATACGCTTGTATTCGTCGACTTTTCAGCTATTTATTGCGAAAAGACAGTATCGTGCGAAAGTTATTGAAACAGTTGTCCGAAGTAGAATAGGACGTCCATGCACAGACCGGTATAGTCGATTCGATTCTCAATTCTCGCTTTCCATCATATTGCTCTTTTATTTATACTGATTAATTTGAAATATTGCTTTTATCAATGTCTATTAACTGTATATAGTTGTCTAGGATAAAAAGATCGGAGGTTAAAATCAGGTGTGAATAGACGTTATTATTGGTCGATTAAATGTAATAACAGGAGCGTGTAGCGTACGAAGTAAATTTCACTCGGAGAACGAACAAAGGCTTGCAAGGTAGTCGCCGAAAGGAAAACAAAATTTTTTAATTGATCAAACATTTTGGCCTCGGACGAGCCTCGATTACGAACGCCATAAACATTGTAAAATATACGATCGGCTGAAAACACGGTCATAAAGTACTTAAAAGTGAATATCCATTGGAAATCTCCCATTCGCGTTGAACCTGCGTCGATAAAAAAGAACATGAAATTTCAAAGTTGAATTACTCGATTAAGCGAGAGAGAATAAAAAGAATCTGACAAAACTCAAAAAACCTAAAACGAACGTTCCACCTGAGTAAAAGTATAAAATACACGAAAGTATAAAAACCTAATTCAGCTTGCTAAAAATCCAGAATAACCGAGGGCTGTAACTTTCGTCGAAAAGATCGAAAAGATTTATCCCGCGATCCTCTCGAGTCAGGAATTTTCCTCCGAAAACAACGAGATGAAAAATGAAGTAAATAAAATAGAATAAAATAAAAAGAACAAATACTTTGCAAAGTTCTTAAATCGGATGCGCAACTGGTGAAAAGTCTCCTTCGATGCGAGGGTATGAGAGAACGCGTGGACGAGACGATGGACGACATCGTCTGGCCGTGACAAAGGGACCGTTTTAAATTTCAAAGCGAAGAGAAAAGAAAAGGAATCGCGAGAAAAATAGCAGAGCTGCAACGCGGTCACGGTGTAGAAATCGGAACGCTAAAGGCTGTTTTTCAAGTCGGCGTCCGTCCTTACGTAACTACGCGGCGCGCCGCGTGGTGCGCGTGTGTGCACAAGCTCACTCGTGTACAGTGTACACCTAAAGAAACAGAAAACTCGTCAGAGAACTACAGAAGACGGAACACGGCGACCCGTGTTTATCGCCGTCTTTTATTCCTTAAATTTGTTCCACACGAACCTACACTTTTATTATTCTTTCTATCAATTTCTTTATCCTTATTGGTTATTTCCTGATATTCGTTTTCTATTCGAAATGCCAATACGTCCTTTGATCGGCCATTTAACAAGATTTAATAAGCAAAGAAAGGAAATTAATTTGTTTTATCTTGTTCTCTATACGAAACTCGGATATCGATTAAATTTTCAATTTATAAAATGTCTATCTTTTTTTTTTTTGACAAAAAGAAAGGAAATTTAGAATGGTAACGTTACCGTACAATGATAAGGGAATTAGATAGAATTATATAACGCGACAGTTTTGTTTTAAACACTAGGACACTTACGGAGAAGCAAACCAATTTGAAATATCATTGGGAAATTACCAAATGTCTTATCATAGAACACACGCTCAGTGTCGTGCAATTCAATGTTTTCGATGAGACTTATTCGTCGATAGACTTTGTCGCTCGTGTTACACAGTACGTAAGTTGAATTGCGTTAACCTAAAATGAATCGTCGATTGGAATTCTTAATCTGAAAAATAAACAAGTACCGTAATACTTATGAGTAATGAAAGTACACGTATCTGTGCGTGGAAGAAGCGTTATTCTTGTTGGTGTGACGACACTGGATGTGCACCGTGATAATGCACGGTTCTTATCAGCCTCCGGAGGAGAACCGTGAGCTGCCTGTGGCTACGCCGCCTTATCGCACCCGCTATCGATGTAACATCGGATAAAAGCACGACTCGAAGAACGCTTTGAGCCGTTCGAAGGAAATATATCGTTGAAAAAAATTCGAGATTAAAAGAGACGCCTGGGACGACCTAGCGAGCGCAGTGCGAGCAACCGTTCTTCTCTCTATTTCTCTCTTTCGTGTAGGGCGTTGTGTTGGCTGATTAAGCCGGCCTCCGGGCCACGTTCGAAAAAGTTGGACGAATTTTGACGATACGCGAGAACGTTATACGATATCGTTTGCAACACTAAACCGGTATTATGACGAAGGTTTCTGAAATTAGCGAAAAGGATAATACTCGGATCCGTAAAGAAAACAAAGGAATTGAAAATTTCTAACGAGCCAATTTTAAGAATCCGATGCTTTTAAATACTACGTTCTTAATATTTGGGCTCTTCCTAATTCCTAAATTAATTAATCAATTCAATTAATTAATTCCTAAATTTTTAATACTTTTTTTTTTTTTTCTTAAATTTACAAAGTTCAAGGCTGTAAATTGGAAATTTCACGTATCGTATAATTTATAAATTGCAATTTAAATTTTAACGTTTTCCGTTCACCGCGCCTGAGAGAATATTAGGTAACGAGCAAGAGATAATTTCGTATTCGACGATAAGCGATTTAAGACAACTGGAACGGTTTTCCATAACGTTTCTAAAACACGTTCTCTCGTTATTCTACAACGTGCTACTTTTTCTAAAAACATCCACGTCCCTTGAGCATTGGTAACTATCCGAGAAAAGAACGCTCATAGGATTCTCGAACAAATGGTAAATTTTCTGCGAAAGATCGCAATCCTCCGTTCCATTTTCGATTGCAACACGTCCACGAATCTCCTTTCGCAAAACCTGAATAATTCTTCAGCTATACCACGCAACGTGACGAAATTCACCTACGTTTAAGATTAACATTTATATCGACGATTTCGATTTCTTTTTAAATGAACGTATCAGTTCAGAAACTGTATTATCGTACTGTGTACTGTTTTATCGATAAAGATCAAACTCCAAAAGATTGCAAATTCCTAGCTGGATTTTGACAATCATTCGAGCGAAGAGAATGGTTATTGGAAGCTTACGAAACTATGGCTCCGCTAATTTCATTGCGAAAGGTTGCATCTTTTTTAGGTTAGATTCAATGTTTTGCCGAATATTGCGACGGAACCTCGAAGCAATTTCGTTCGACCGTAGCCTGTCCGTGGTTGCCAGATATTCGATCGAAATTTACTACATTGCGAAAATTTATTTCCACAGGTCAGATTTTCATGCGAAAAGGAATTTTGTTAACGTTGAAAAGCTGACTCGCAAAAGTTTGATATCGCAAAGTGATCCGCGATCGAAATTTACTATACAAATCTACCGCGAGAACATACATTTCGATAAAAACTTAAATATTCGATAGATTTGAGCAGAATTTCCTTTACATTCGAAGGATCGACTAATTTGTTCCGATTAATAAAATAATATCGCGCGATTAATTTCTCCTTTCAAAATTACAAAAGAAAACAAATTTTCTTAAATTATACTAAAAAAAAAAAAATAAATAAATTCAGGATCATATTTTACTTCGTTATGGAAATGATATTTTTTGAAAGACATTCAAGATTTTCCTAAAAAATATGGATCGTTTAAAAAATCGATGGTTCGATCTTAAAAACATTTATCGACGAATCGCTATTCTAACATCCGTTCGACAAGCGTCAACCACCGTTCTCAATCCGGAGAGCTTGCTCTCGGATTCGTTGCAATCAGTAACGATATCTGTAGATTTAAATTTCCAAGCGACGGCGGCCAGTCGTTAAATTTGAATTTGTAATAAGAACGTTGCGAGGGACACTTCCACGCAGAAAGTCCGTATCGTGTTCTCTCTACGACCAATCAGGGTTATCCATCTTCCTCGTTTCCAACCAAATCGTTACTCTCTCGATTAAATGAACAATTTATAAGAAACTATCCGAAATAGTAAAAATACGAGGAAATGGAATTACAAAGGAAAGAGAAAGTCTACGTTAGAGGATGGACAAAAGCCGTTGCATAATTCAATTATATGGAAGTTGAATTTTGTAAATTAAATTCTTCGTTCGATCAAATATCAACGTTATGTTGTGCTAGTAAAATCGGAAGACGTACAGAACGTTGATTAGTTCGAAGGAATCTATTGAAATAATATTATCGGCGAAATTTTGCAAGTCACCAGTTACAAATTGTCGGTGCGTTGTATAAGTCGTACAAGAAACACGTTTCTTCGGGAAAAGAATTTGCAATTACAAATTACGAGTTCTTTGACTATTCCCCTTTGATGAATCATTGTGAAATTGTAAGAGTGGAATTCGAGCTTATATCCGTAGAAAATTCGCGAATTTCAGCAAGTCAAAAATCTGAGATTCCGAAGATTTAAATATTTGAATATTTGCAAATTTGGAAATTTGAAACTGCGCGCATGTAAATTCGGAAATTTACAATTTCCGAAACTCGAGAATTTGACGCTTTGGAAATCCGAAACCTTCGAATTCCGCGCTTCTAAACTTCGAAACCTGGCGCGTACAGAAAATTGAAAAATCTGGAATTTTGGAAATTCGACGAATATTTTGTAGTCTGGAAAGTTCGAAACTTTTCCACCTACGAAACTCCGCTCTATAACCTTGCACGCGGAGAAACGCAAAAGCTGGCACATTTGAAACCTATCGCTGATTCGAATTCGCAAATTTGCAAGTTTGAAACAAAATTGTTGAAAACCGTAAAAATCAAATTTCCAGCAAATCCGAAGTACTCGTTTCGATGCTTCCGTTGAAATTTTCATTAACAACGAATTAATATATTGCGCGCAGAATCTACAATCGAAAGCAGAGAATTTTCTGCACGCTTAACACGCTTGTTTACTCGAGTCGACTGGCCACTGACCACGGCAAAATTGCGCGCCAGGATGACACGAGCATAATATGGCGTGTCACCGTCTCGCGGTGACACAGTGCGCGCGCGAAAGAATTCGCTTTATGCACGTAGACGCAGTCATAGTTTACATCGGTACAGCGACGCCTATGCACTATTCGTCGCAGATAGGGCCGTATATTTTTAGAACGTATTCTATTTCCGAGAGAGGTGGGCTTGCGATACGCTCGGCCGATATTTGTCGCGAGTACACGCGTCTCTCGCTATTTACGGGAGGAATCGAAAGTGAATCGGAATCCGACTCTACTCTCGCGAACCAGCCACTTTCGTTTCATTCATTGCCACAGATGACGAACGCGCAATAACAATTTTTATATAACGCGCGTATACGGTAAGTTTGTGTCGAGTCGTTAGATTTTGAAACGTTTGCGAAGAGTTGGATCGAGCTAACGACCGTTATTTTCGAAGCGTATAGTTTTATTTCTTTCGCGAGGCTGTGCGTATAATTTGAAAGCCTTCGAAACCTTCGATCTAGAGATTTCGAACGCGTTTGCTACTTTGTCACTCGACATACGTGTATCGTGTTTCACGATTAATTCGCACTTAATTTTAAGCTGCGAAATTATCGTGTCATTTATAAAGAGAAACAAATACTATCGCAAAAAAAAAAAAAAAAACGAAACAAAAGACAATCTATGATAATAGCCACGTTAGCATGCCAAAGCTTTGGAAAAATAAAGGCAAAATTTTGCTTCGATCTATTACGATAAATAACCTCTTAATAACTAACATACGAAACGTCCAAGAAAATAGATATGAAAATAGAGTAGAAACTGTGCAACCAAGTAAACAAATACGAATAACAAGCAATCGAATTGCGTATCTTAAAAATTGCATAAATAAGTATGCAAACACGAGTATACTCGTAGTGAATGAAAAATGAATCAAGGATCTAATAGAAAGTAAAATGATGGATTAATCTTCGATTCATCCGTGCCTCAGATGCAAAAGATAAATATCAAATGGAATTAATGAAAGAACGGTATATCCCGGTTGGGAGGGAGTAAAGCAAAGTTTATCCCGGCGCATAAATTGAACGTGACGAGGGAGAGAGCGCGGTTAGGGTGCGCGCGAGCGCGCACCAACACACTGCCGACCCACTCCCGGTCCCCGATCTGACCTCGCGCGCACATTCGTTCACGAACCTACCTCACTTTGCCCCGCGACAGACGTAAACAAAACCGTGCAGCGTCCCATAAACAGCCATCTATACACGACATCGTTATTAAACCACCTCGCGCGTCTTACTTCGGCAACAATTAAATAACGGAGAAAATAACGGAGAAAATAACGACGAAACGAGGAGAATCGTGTTTTTGCATAACGACGATTATCTACGTAGATAGCAGCCTATTATATTTCACGAAGGAAATAATCGAGAAAGACAAATATAAATAAAATCTTCTTCCGCCTATGGTAACTGCTAACCAAAAGTTATTCCGTAAAGAGGCAATGTACGATACGATTAATCGGAATGATGTGTACGCGATAAGTGTATTAACTCGAGCATCGAATTTCAGCGGTAAAATACTAAGAAAAGATGAAGAGGAATCGGTGGATGGTGCCTAGGCACGGAAACAACTTACATAGAACTTTTAGAAATATTGAAACAAAATCGTGTTACGTCGATTACTCATAAAGTACAATATACAGGCAGTTGGTTCAAAGTATCAAAGCTGTGAGGCGTCGAACTCGCCGAAAAGAAAAAAAAGGTAAATAAAATCGTATGTAAACACGTATACGTACGATAATTACTGCTGGCGTAAAGAAATATATACGGTGAACTTAGCGACTACCGACGAATCAAATCCTATCTATTCCTCATAATTCCGTAACAAAATAATTCACTGATAAAATAATCTTCGAAAAGATATATAGTTTCGTGAACGATAACTACTCACATAACGAGGTGTACACGATGAACCGACGGTGGCCAGCGAGCGACACGGTCCCCTCGAGCACAGGCGCCAAATCGAGAAACACTTGCACTGCGTTATTACAAATACACGTGTGTCACACGTCACTGATTTCCCGGATCAGTCTGTCAAATACACCACGAAAGAGAAAACGATGCACGAAATCCTAGAATACGATGAAAATTTAGGAGCACCGGGATCGTGGGCCTCGCCTCGTCTCGCCTCGACGAAAACCACCACACGTCCGCGCGTCGTTTTCGTCTGCCTATTAAGGGAGTGTTCCCCTTTGACGCACCACCTCGTCGATATTTACTTTTTTCTTTTTTTCGCTATGTTGTTCTCGCCGTCGTTTCACTCTCCGTCGACGACATTCACCGTGTGGTCGTGGTTTTCTATGTATCGGTGAAAGGGGAGCGACGTTGGTTCGTGTCTCGCGTGTGCACGGCTCTTTTTCTCTCTATACGCGTGTTTCTGTCTATCCACTTCTCTAGCTGAATTATATTTATTACTTCTTCTTTTCTTTTTTGTTCGCAGGTTCAGAGACGCAAAACACGAGTTACGGGGAATATTATATACACCGGGTGGCCGTATACGCGAACACGGCCAAACAAAACAGACCAGAAGACGTTTTCGAGCTATTACGCACGTTACAAACTCCGCTCACCGCTGAGAGTGCAAGCGCGCGACTGCGGCGCCCGACGCCGCTTATGCGCCGGCCGACTGCTTCCTGACTCGGCCGCCGTCCTCGACAGTGGCGCCACCGGCGAGCCACTGCCCTATCACTGGTCGCGCACCGAATTTTGGAGCCTCGAGGCACGCAACGCGTCGCCGCGCCGCGCCGCTCGCAGGCCACCGCTCTTTCTTTTACGCGTTTCCGCGCGACGCGACGCTTTTCGCGACCCTTCGTCGGACATTGTCGGATATTGAAATAAGAGCCGCGTATACGACTACGGTCTCGTATATGAACGAACGACTATATAAGACTGGAAATATCGAGATGGATTAAGCGAAAGGGGAACGAGGTTTTCGAAGTTGCTTACTGGAAGGTGGGTCGATAGACGCGCCATCAGTTTGTGACTCATAAATTATGAGATTATTTGATATTGCTTTAAAGGTCTACGATTCTGTGGTATTAAATATATGCAGGAATGCACGCTTCGTGGAATTGTTTACGATTGCTGAATGAACGTTTTTTTAAATTCTGCTATGTACCGGTAGATATAGAGACGAGATTGAGCAACTGATTAGTAGACGTTTATTATCGATTTTTAAAAGAATTCCTAGATTAAGTGCTATTATATCAAAATAATGGCTTCCACGATGATCGCTTTCCTAATAAAAGAGTAATCTGAACATCTTTGATCTCAAATTTTCACTGAGATATTTTGATATTGGCTTTTCCACGACAGATCTGAAGAAATAGACTGCGATGTCTAAAACGTCGGCCCAAGATATAAATACAAAGCGCAGCTGAGAAATTAAAAAACGATTGTTTATCCGGGAAAGCGAATATCAGAAAACCACCTGACGACAAATCGTATTCTCATGCTCGTAAGAGGAGTAAAACTTTATACGTAACAAAACTGCAACTTACGATGGCTTTCGACAAAGTTTGAGCGGAACAATGTGCCGTCAACTATTCACACGGAGAGCACAAAGAGTCCATCATTCGCGTGTCTCGTATTTTGCATCGAGTTCGATGCTTAGTTGGCTAGAAAAGTGTCGACGATGCCTATAGAGACGATGAAAAAAAAACACGCGCGATAAGGTTTCAGAAATTGTGCGACACACCGCCGGCAGCCGAGTTCATTGCTTTGCTGGTCAATAGCCATTCCGTTTCACCGTCAAAACAACCGGAGCCTTTATTAATTTATAGCGAGTGACTCAATGGCTCGAGCGAAGCTACTGAATATCACCGTACGCGTTCTCCGAAGCTAAACGGATCCTTTTTTCACACCTGCCATTCGATAAATTCCTATTTACTCTGCAAAGTTTCTATAGAAATCCGGAGAACGTCGTTTCGCTAATTCACAAATTAATTCCATTAATTGCTAATTAAACGTATCCTTTAATTCGTATTTTGGCATTTTAATTATCAGCCATTAATGAAGAAATTAGAGGTAGATATATATTAACGTTTCTAGTTTTTCCAACAGAGTAACACTAACAGTGTAAATTCGTAAGGAAAGAAAGTTAATCGTGTTAAATAAATTTTACACTAATTTTTCTAACGATTTTTCCAGCCGAAGAAAATGTCAGCAAAATTTCCTCGTATACAACGAAAAGAACTTGCGTATGCCAAATGGAAAAAGAAAATTGCCAATATTCAAGAGTTGAAAGCCTGAGAGGAACTTCGCCACGCGTATTATTATCTCATCGGTCCCCGAACCCACATCGAGCCCCCAGCTCCAAACAAGCTGGTTCCCCAAAATAACCCCGCCCCTGTTCAGAAATCTCCATCCAGGTCCAATATTCAAGTGGCCACTCCAGGTGGCACCCGCTGGTTCGTTCCCACTATCCAGCATCGTTCACGCGAGCATCAGAAATTGGGCCAGTGGAGCACTTGGCCTCTCTGACATAATAAAAACCATTCTCTGACTGCCTCGTCTACCTAAATAACAGCCCCCATAAAAACGAACCACGTGCGGCGTCAAGTATGCAGATATAGGGATTTCGTTGTCGAAGTGAAATTTCCTGGCCAGTTTCGCGTCTGACGAGCTCCTCTGACGAGCAGGAGACACGAACGAGTGGAAGAGGAGAGAAGCTGCGTGGAAGGTTGCCTGCGTTCTCTCTGGTAGGCAATCTGTGGTAGGAGGCATATAGGACGAACGGATGGAGAACACCAGCGCCGATGTTCGTGCACGCTGCTGGAAAAGGGGAGGCGAAGGGGGAAGGGCGGGGAGGGAAGGGGGGGGAGAAGCGTGATGCAGAAAGAATGGCGAGCCAGCGGCTGTGCAGGCAGATGAAGAGAGAGAATACACGGTTTGCTAGGCGAAGAAGGAAGAGACGAAGGGGCCGAGGGGAGGGAGAGGAGACTGGTGAGTCTTGGACAGGCAAAAAACAAAAGTGCATCGCAGCAAGATGGCCGTCGACTGAACGACTCTCAAGGTTACGCACTCGCATAGGGGAGAAGCCAGCGAATCAGCCGCTTATGGTGTATGTGTGCCAGCGGACTTGGCCGAAACTTCGTGCCCCGTTATTTATTTCGGGATTTTGCGCGAGAATGATTTCGATGGGAAATTTCAAGCGGACAGATTTCAAAATTGTTGCTGGGACAGTTACGCGTGGCTTCATTTTCCCTGCGCGAACAACTAGAGAAAATGAGAATTTTCGAGCACAGATTTATCGAGAAAATTCGATTTTGTAATTGGGTAATTGGTCGTTAATTACGTGGCTATGCGTCACTGGTTCGTTAGAACGGTTCGCCGTGTGGTTAGGTTAGGGTTAGGTGTGTTTATTCTAATAGGCTCTACACCGACTTGAGCACTTATTTTTATGACGTACTATAGTAATTTACCATACCCCTATGGCGTACCGTCTTCGTAGTCCTTACATTGTTTACCATTTAAACTCTTCGATTTACTGAACATCGAGCGAAGATGATGGAGATTTTGCTGTCGGACGACAGCGAACGCATCTTCGTCGCAGAACGCGGTACCCAACACGAGCACGTTCACCGGAGACGGAATAATGGCCAAGCAAAAAGGACGAAAGAAAAAAGGAACTCGTTCGCCGGTGCATTGCTTGAAAGCTTCCACGGCCGCTTCTTACGGAGCTATTTTCGCCTAGCTGCCGGGTAAATTTAGTACGGGCAGACCAGTTTCTCCGGCATAGTACTCGGGGTATGGTCGATTTCTCTTCTTTATGCTTCAGCCGAAGAGACACGTCAGGATGGCCGAGCGGTCTAAGGCGCTGCGTTCAGGTCGCAGTCCACTTCTGTGGGCGTGGGTTCGAATCCCACTTCTGACAAATTTTTTTTTACATCCTTACCCTTCAAACGAGCCCGACGACCAAGATTCGTTATCTACGTCTGTCCGGTGCCAATTATTCGCACCGATAAAACGATTTAAGATTGTTTCGTGTCGTTCGTTCGGGGACCAAGTGGTACGGGACGGTTCTGGTCGGGAAAAAACATCGTCCTACCGAACGTACACGTTTTAGGCTTAATTTTCAGGACGAAGTAAATAAACATATTAGGTTATTCGACGGTCGAAGTCTTCCGATATTCCCATTCTTTTTAAACAGTGGAAAAATAATTTCAGAATATTCGAGACTTAAATCGGTCGATATTTCGTGTAAAAACTTACGGCTATGTCTGTTTGATTCACAATCGTGTCACTGAATTTCTATGCAATATTCTTCGAAATAATCTCGTTTTCCTACATTTGAAAGAGAAATTGGATTGATTGAATTTTTGCATTGCTGCTAGATAATCTAATGCTAGAAAAACTATTCCCGAGGATATCGAACAACGTACACAGTCCAAAAGTCGCTTAATCAACTTTTATCTAGTCTTCTATTAACCCTTTTAGTCGTATGTACTCTTATCTGTTCGTCAATTAGTCCGACTACGGTTACGTAACTCTACAGTAGAAACAGACCAGACGTCGGACAGTGGTAGGTCAATTCTACTTATTGCGAAATCCTAAATATATACTTTCATCTACTCAAATACGGTTTAACCATACTTGAGATATATTTCTTCTAAAATATACATTCATCTATTAGTACGTGATTATTACACAATGTTGATCGTCTCTAATTAATTAGACGAATATCTGTTCTACATACACGTCACAACAGTCTATAGAGAATATTCCGCTCACAATTAACAGCTGCAAGGTAGAAAAATTCGCGGCGTCGATTCTGCTAAATTCCCTATATCGCAAAATCCTAACTGTAACCACTGAACCGCGTGGTGATCGGTCAGTGGCGCCACTGCCTGTTGAATTATTCCCCAGTAGCCTGTGTATGTAGCCTGGAACATGTCTGTGATCCCGGTCGATTCCCCCTCGCTCGTAAATTCGCTTGTTCGACGTGACGATTTCGCGAAGGCGAGGCAAGTGCACCGATTTCCAGTCTCTCAGCCACGTTTCGTTGCCCATCGTGCATTCCACGGCCCGTTTCTCGAGCGGACTGTACACTCTCGTCCCGTGTAAGAGTCAGAAGAGTACGAGGAGGCGGAGGAAGAGGCGGTGGGTAACCTTGGTTGAGAGCGTAGACGAGAATAGGGGTAACATAAGGCGAGAAGATAGGTGAAATCAAGTATGTGTGCGTGTGTCTCGGTTATGCGCGCGTGCGTGTGCCTGTGTGTTGGTCGAAGCGAGAAGAAGACGGAGAGTGGTTTTATGCAACGCATACTCTCTTTTTCTCCGCGTGAACAATAACCTTAGAGCGTGACGCGTGCTCGTGCGAGCACAGTGTCACGATGCGGGTCCATGTTTCCCGTCACGCAGGTCGACACAGTTTTCTTAGCCTGTTCTTTCTACGCTACGCTGCAACTACATTTATCTAGACCCGTTCGAGGGGGACAGTTCGTGTAACTGGATCGTTCATGCACAGTGACAATTTCGTTTCGATGCAGCTGGATTATTGCAAGATTTTAGTGGTTTCAGTGAGAGATGTATATTGAATTCCTGGCGAGTAGATGGAGAATTTTTATGAAATTTCATGATTTTATTAACGCAATTAAAGAAACGAAACGTACATTAAGATTTATTCCATTCATTAAATGTTAGAACAAATATCGACCAGCTTCTGTTATCCGATGAGAGGTTAGAAAGTAAGTCTTCGATCGTTCCAACTCTTTCGGGGGATTGGCAGCGTGTTTTTGATCCGGTATAATTATCGATTGTCGTGGTGGTTAGCGTGGTATGTTTAGGGCAGGAGTCTGGCACAGGTGTGAGTTAATTACGGGAAAATCGCGTGACTCGCGTGATCGAGGACTGGAACCACCTCAGGGTGCGAAGTCTTTGTATCGTGATTCCCCTCAGGAGGATCGAATAGCGATGTAATTATGTAATAAGTAACCGGTCGATACGAAGCAGGCCTAGATATGATACGAAACGTTCGGAATAATTCTACATTTCTTTCCATCTTGCGCAAGTCTGTCGTCGCCCATTCTCGTCAACATCAGAATAACCAAAAAATCCTCGTAACAATAGAAAAACAGTTTCCACTGTCCTTTCGCCTCTCCCCTTCCATTCACCGCGTGCAAAGACTAAATAGAAGCAGGTAAATCGTTTCCCGCGGCAGTGAACGCACCGTCCAGTTTTATAATGCATCCGAGAGGAAAGGCGAGAGAGTTTGCGAGCGCAGTGGAGCAGTTTCGTTTGAAACCGCGGCTGTACCAGCCTCGCAAAAGCGAACGAGAACGAGAACGAGAACGAGAACGAGAACGAAAACAAGGATAAGAGAGAAACTGAAACGAGGAGAAGACTCGCGTAAGAAGGAAAGAGCGATGAACATAAGCAAAGAGGTTAGAAAGGGAAGGTTAGATAAGGAGAAGGAGAGGGAGAGAGAGAGAGAAGGAGGAGAGAGGGGGGGATCACAGAGGCGAGCACGGAGATGCATACGAGCGAGGACGAGAGTTTTGGGGGGACAGAGAGGATGTTCGGGGGCGGAGGGGGACTTAACGTCGTCCTTAGTTCTCGGACGGTCCGGCCTTGAGACGCAGCGACGCTCAATGCGAATACAACGTCGCCTCCTGCACCGGAAACTGCAATTCTAACTGCCTGGCTCGAGACTCGAGAAAGTCGAGCGGCTGCTGGACCTACGTAAACCGATCGAAACCGACTTAACGCATTTTTGCCGTTTACTCGCTCGCACGTCGCCCTGTTAATTGTCTAACTTGCCTCTTAATAATAATAATTATTGACTTAGTCGTTGGATCTGTTTACCGCGATATGTGAGAAATGTCGTTCGTTTTATTATTACAAATTAAAGACTCACTGACTTTCTGAACCAATAATCAAATTAATTTCCTCCGTATGTTTTAATGATATTATGTTAATATTAATTATATTAATTAATAGAAAATCAACGATACGAAAGTACCTGGTATTTCCTGTCTTTTTATTTATTTTATTTTCTTTGTATTACAACACGAAATATAAATTGTTCACATATGGACCGAACCGAAATATAAATAAGTTTAAAGTTACTGAATTAACGCGTTTGTTACGCTATTGGTGTTAATGTATCAGCGAGGTGATTGTCTGCTCGTAATGCAATAAGAACGCGAAGGAAATGCGAGATACTTCTGTTCGATGGAAAAAATATGATATATCGTTTTCAATTAGAATCTTCGCCTTCGTTTCTCGGAATGCGGAGCGTTTTCGCGCGGGGTGACTGAGTCATCCTCGTGTAGGAAGTAAGGGCATCAGTTCGTTAGGATTCCTTACATGTCACTGGGTTACTATACTCGCATTCCGCGCATACAACGGAAGTCTTTAGTATGAAAGAAACTACTTCAGAATCTCGAGCGTCGTTCATCACACTGCACACCGGCCTGCGCTGAAGGGCTTCACCCATTGTGAATTAATTTCCTGTTTCTTTCACTAGCTCTCCGCGGCTCTGTACAGTTACATTCGATAAGATCAACCGTGTCGCGTGGCCAATGGCCGCCTGCGAGCGAAATATTCAGAGAAATACGGACCAACGTTATATTCTTCGACTTATCGGTAGAGTAAGGATGTTCGCAAGATTATTGGAAATTCAACGAGGGAAAACTCCGAAGATGAACAAAACGCACACAGTGTGTACAAATATGAAAATAATCCAAAACATTGATCCTTTCAGATCCTACGATTTCGTACAATTCAAGAAGATTTTCTTCGTTGAAATTTCGATACTCTTTTAGATAGATGGATCGGTATTCGACAAAATTTGTATTTGTATTTGATTAAAACCTACGTAATAACCAGACTATTAAACGAAGAATTAGAAGATGAACGAACGATTCGTTCGATTATTAAAAAGTCAGCCGGAGGATCGTGTCCGTCTTATGCAACAAGGCCCTCGTAACCGCTTCCTGGAAGAGGCGCGGAATTCATTAAGGGTAATCGGAGGAGGAACAACCGCGGTCAGGATTAACTCTTCCAAGGTCAGCTTTCGTTTTTTCGCGAAACAGGTGCATGGCAGGGCGGCGTGTGTCCAAGGTCACGTAATAGGGCGACTCGAAACACCAAGATCAGGCTAGAACCACAATTTTTTCGAGGCATCTGTGGCCCCTGGTCACCTCTCTCCGCAACATATCCGGCACACCTTGCTCCCCTTTCTCAATCCTTCCATTTCTTGCCCACGTGGCGTATCCGCGTGAGAAGTATCCGCGAATTTCGATTCCTACGTTCGAACGAATTTCCTCGAAAGTGGAAACGACTGAACCATATTGCGAGTAGCCCAGTTGCGGGAAATGGGGGCAGAATTGTCAGTTTCAGGCCCTGGTCAGGTAACGTCCAAGGTCGAGGAAGAATTCAATTTTGAAATTCGCGAGATGAGAAGACAAATGTTTACGATTCTAGTTTTGCTATATTTTTAGGATTATTTTTGGTGCGGCTGTGCTTTCGCACGATCGAAAGATTCAGTCGAGGATAGCTTCCTTTAACGCGGTGATAATCTTCCTGGCGTTTACAGAGAGAAGAGCACGCGTTTCTGTGACGAGTCGCTAGACCACACATGCACCGCAGCGAATCAGAACTCTGAACGTTCTACTTAAAAGGTTAACTGCCTCGATTACGAAGAATCCAGCGTGGAAACGAGAAAAACCAACGGCACGTGGCGAGCCACGCTTTTCGAACGCTTTCCATGAAACGTTAAATTTCCTCTTCCTCCGATGAATAACAAAATTAACGGAAAAGAAAAAAGATCATTTCATCGATGCGGTGTATTTAGCGTGTATTTTTCTCACGTGGAATTTCTCTCGTATTATTACGAGACGAAAAAGAAGTTACGATTTAGTTACAGACTTACGTAATAGAGGGCGATCATCTCTTTAATTTTCAAAGAAAAAGGCGGGTGCACGCCGCGTGCCAGGACAGATTCAAGATACAAATAGGCGAATAAACCGGCAGACTGCTTGGCGAGGGCTCCGACATTTACATAATTTTCCCATTCTTTGAGGAGAAGAACGGTAATGCCAGGAGAGAAATTACACTGTTGATAAAAGAAAGTGAAATTTTTTAAGCGACTCTCGTGAACGCATTAAACCTGCCTTCGCGTGCCCAATTCGCGGATTTTTATGGTGTCTCCCATAATTGTTCTCGCTCGTACTTGCTTCTGCCATAGGCAAAAGAGTAATTTCTTTAATTTTGACGAAATTGAAATTTAATTAAACGAAAGTTTCGTGAATTTTTCAATTTCAATTCCCCGGACTCCCTACGAGAAAAAGAAGCATCTTACCAGCCTGTCGACTCATTTTTAAACATAGAATCACCTCGAAGAGCTAAAATTTCCGCAAATCGTCTACAAAAAAAAAAAAAAAAAAAAAAAAAAAAAAAAAAAAAAAAAAAAAAATGAGAATAGACTCGTCCGCGAATCAACCGAACTGTCTTTAAACTAGCGAAAATTGAGCGTGTCAACGATGCGAAAGGTCGATCTTAAGACTTGGTGTTCGCGTTGAGTAAGAATGTGAGAGCAAGGTGAACCATTTTACGCAACACGGTCAACCGCAACGTCGCATTTTTCGCGAGGGACCGGTCGAGCCGGGTTTTCGTTCTTTCCTTGATTTTCGATGGACGTGTGCACCACGAAACACGATTTATTTATAATCGCGGCTGAAACGTCGGCAGAGAAACGTTGAAGGATATAGGATGACAGGAACGGACACAGAAAGTGAGAACGTGACAAAACAAACGAAAAACACTATATACTGCTTCCCATAAATAGCCTACCGTCCGCAAGTATTTGGGCATTTGCAAATTATTCCAACAACAACAAATATTAACCTTCGATTCTATCTCCAACACACAGATGATGGATATCGTTGATAAAAATTGTTAACAAATTAAACTGTTAACAAATAACGAATTAATAGCAAAAAATATTACATGGGACGAATAAAGCACAAGAAAGTACGAGAAACCGAAGAGGAAGATCGATCCCGATTTAAGCGTTTTAATTTTCCTTCCATATCGTTGCTATCATTTTTATTTATTTATTTTCCACGCGAAATCACCAGGTTGCCGATCGCACCATGATAACTGGAAGCCCGCTATTACGACGAAAATATTGGGACTGTTCGCATATTTTTGAGCTACGGTGTATGCGCGGATAGAAGGGGAGAGAGGAAAGCAAGGTGGGAGAGTGAAAGAAGAGCGAAGGGGAAGGGGACAATATGTGCAACTGCAGTCCAAGGCCAAGCGATCGTGACTGGTTTAATGGCATTCGAGTCGCAGCCTCGAGTGCAATTATAATACACTCGGGGAATGTGCATCCACCTTTGGTGCTCTGACATACACGCTCGTGTGTGCACACACCTTCTTCTGCCGCTTCTCTCCTCTTTCTTCGTCCTCGTTTACCCGCCCAGTGTCAGCGATATGAGTTTAGGAACGCGAGTTGTTCGCAAAAACGCACGGTTCAAGTTAGGTGGACCAATGGTCGTTTGCCGATCATATTGCTTTTCGCGAACAATCAGCTGCGACTGTGGCTCGTACCGAGTTTTAACTCTTTGTGTTTGAAAGAGATCGAGGGTTTGAAGGTGTTTGTCTTGGTGTCTCGGTTGTATTCAATTTGGCTTAAGTATCGTTAAGAGTCTCTCCTTTGTGTTTGGCTTACTGTACGTATCGATGTTTAACTTAGATTTCTATAATGGCGACTATTGGCTTACAGCTTCGCATCCTTGAAAAATTTCTCGGTGTTCGAGGGAGGTTTCTAGTCTCTATGTCGTTGGTGTTTGATTTAGAGTTAGGTTAAGAATTGCATGCACGTGTCATGTATTTAGATTTAGGTTAGGTATTTTCATACTTCTCTTGATCTTTGATTTAGGTTTGTATCAAGTATTTTGAAGTTAGATTTAGATTGGCTATCCTGTAAGCTTTTTTCTTTTTTTCTTTTCTTTTTTTTTTTTTTTTTTTTTTTTTTTTTTTTTTTTTTTTTTTTTTTCTTTGTATTTGCATCGAATGAAAAATTCAGGATTTGAAATGAATTGACGTTGTCGCTAGAATGATAAATTTATATCGTCAAATATTTTCAATATAAACTTCTGTGCTGATTTTTCAATGGTGAAGTACTTGATTTTATTTATTTAACGAAAAACAAGTACGGCAGCTGGTAAAACGCAAACCAAATATTTCAAACCGCCGTCGGAGCTTTTTAATTCCCCGTTGGAGCTGCGAAATTAATTTGAACAACCAAGTTGGCGTGCAAAAAAAGAATAATGAAAACGGAACTCGATATAGTGGATCGATTCGACCATCGTTCGTTTCATTTCCGTATTTCTCGATAAATGTATAAACACATAGTTAGAGGGATAACACAGTAGTTTGAAAAGCAAATTAGATAAGGACGAAGATAAGATTAACCCTTTGGGCGTTAGAGTTCGAGAAACCGACGGGTTGTTCAAAAAATTTTTATCTACCGGCAAACAAACGTTATTTCTCCGGAGATAAAAACTTCTGCGTAAGAATAACCGGAGACCATTTCTACCGGACGGTAGACAAAACTTTGAAAAGAGATACAATTTTTCTTCTGTTTTAAAAATGTCTAAAATAGAAGACTTACCAAAAAGACCCAATCATCAGAAGAGCGCCAAGAGACATCTACGAAATAACAAGGAAATTATAAAGTTAGATTTAGAAATTTAATTTCAATTAGAAATTAAATAATATAATTTGACGGTTAAATAAGATTCCGTACGAGTAGCGAAACTGTCGTAAGAAAAACGGTAGAAAATTTAGAAAATCTGTAGAAATCAGAGGAGCGCGAAAAATCTACGAAATCGAAAGACGACGTATTATCCGGAGACGCAAGACCTAAAGGCAGAGCAAGCGGTCGAAATTCGCGAAAACCTGTTTCGGTGTGTGCATGTGTACGCGTGTGTATATGCATGGAACAGCGGCAAGCTGCTTAGAATTCTACGCCACGGCGATACGTTATTCCGGTTTCTCTTTTGCCAAACTGCACGCGAACTGGCGGAGTCTCGGCGAGCCTCCCCATTGGCGGGAACATGGCGCAATCAACGAGCTACGATCTGAGCGGACCGCTCTTTTTATTTCACGGATTAAAAAGGATTTAAATGTATCATTTGCATTGCAAAGAGTTCCGTCGTGGTCCGACGGCCTAGTCATTCTCCTCTCCACCTTTTACTCTTGGAAAAACGAACCTCCGATCGCGATAATTTTTTAGCTTATGGCCGTTGAATTCTCTTTTTTTTTCAAAAAGCTAATACATCTACGGATTGCTTTTGTTCCAGCAAATTATTTATCCATATATTTCCTTGTGCTATGGACAGACGTAGACGCGTCTGTCTTTCTTGGAAACTCTCTTACGAAATAAATGCAAATTTCCTACTAATATCCTAAAGTGTTTTCATATTTCTTACTAGTTGCGTAGAGTATCTCCGAACGCGCTACCAACGTATAACTATGATTGTTTATGCCAACTTTTCCAAATCCCCTAGTAATACTATCTAGTACTAACTAGTACTATCGGTATCGCAACGTAAAAATTTCCTAATTTCCTTACTAATATTTAATTAACATATTAATTAAATATTGGTAAGGAAATTAGGGAATTAAATAACTATTATATACTATTATATATATAATAATTAAAGAATAATTAATATAACAGCAGATGTACAAATACCCGCTATGGCCACGACATACGTTCGTTCGAAATGCGCGTCTAAAATTCCTTGTCCGAACTCGACCAATCAACGAACCCAAACAAAACCCGAGAAAAAGTTCGATTGCGATCTACCGACCTCCCCGAGAGACCGGCCAGGACTCCAACGAGCCTCCGGAGGATATTAAAAGAAAGCGTGCGCGCGGCATTTGGCCGCCGGTTCTTACGAATTAATTGGCGAGTAAGGTGGCTTGTTGCATGGTCGTGTTTCATGGCCGTGGCCAGTACAGGGCAGGACAGGACAGAATGCGGTGGCCTAGGCGGCGCGCGTTCGCAGCGACGCCGAGCGTCGGTCTGCGTGCGTGTAACGCCGCACTGCGTTCCGAACTCGCGGTAGGACGTAGAATATCCCGCTGGTATTGATCAAGGAGTGGTAGCGGGTGTTCTTGAACCCTGCTGCTCTTGCTCCCACTTTACGATGCGAGGCAAAGCACCGAGGCTCGGCCATTACCTGTACGCTATGTGTTTCGACGTGTACAGCGTGTACCATAGACCCAACATTTATACGTCGCGTCGTTTAAACCGAACAGAGGAAGGGTTCTCGACGCGTTCGTGACAACGTGCCACTTTGTCTTGCACAGGGTGAAGTTATTGGGACGACTTACACTTTGGTGCCGTGGAATTAGTGAGATTGCCTTTCTGGGGAATTTCGTTCTAGAAATAGAAAGGCGAGTCTCGTTGTTCCGCGTAAAATATATGGGACATGGGAAGAATTGATTGAAACGAACCAGACATTTACGAGGAACGGTGCAACTGATCGTTTTGCTGCGGCCAAGTCTGCACTTTCTTATAATTAAATTAACATACAACGAATAAGATAGGAATAAATGTACGTCCAAGTAGGCAAACTTTAAAAATTATCCGATACGGAATAAGAATATACGCATGCAATAAAATTCATGAAAATAATGGATTTGATGTAAGGAAATTAAAATATAGCCACGTTTAAGAAAATCGAAGCGACTATAGTCAGCTTCTCCTATACAAGGGGCGGTTGGATGACTATGGGTCGCTTGTAACATTGTAACAATGAAAGGGTTAAAAGTATCGACTGACACGTACTCTGGGCCGGTGTCGACTGAACAGGCAGCTCGTTCGTGCAACGATATTTATCTGTGCCACGACAAACGGCCGTAGGTGGGCACGCTAAAAGCATTTACGAGCGAACCATGATGCGTGACCTTGCTGAGACATTGCACCGGCGTAAACAGAGGCCGCGAGCGCAGTCGTGGGCGTGTTTTATAAATTCGCTCTATTGGCACGCCTTAAAGGCAGCCTGGCTTCTCGTTAAATCAACGCAACGTGACCCGATTGCGACAAACCAGAGCAAACTGTTTGCTTCGACCATATGCTACGAATTTTTCTTTCGGACGTATACCGATAGAAAGTACCAAAAACTCGCGATGCTTGTACGAAGGATTTTTCTTTTCCAAAGCTGGCAACCGCGGCACGAATTCTCGGTACTCTTTCACACGTGTCAGTCATCTCGCGCAGGATGTTTGAAAATCGCGCCACGCCTCCGTGATACTTCCAATTCCTCTATCGTTTTGAAATACCTTCGAAAAAACGAAGAAAAACGCACGCATCCAATTATTCCATTACCCAGGATAACCCGAACATTATATGTAGTTTACGCCACGATCAAGCACCGTGCTTTCACGAAGATTAACAATAGGAATTCAATCCCCTAGAAAATCCAGCTATTTTGTAATAACAGGCTGGCCAACGGTGAACAAAACAAAGACCCGAACGGTCGATGTAATCGGGGCCTGGCTCTGACGAGCAAAAAAAAAAAAAAAAAAGAAAAAGAGGAAAACATCCTGAATAGATCGGCCATCCGCTGACGCGCAGTGTGTAGTCTCTCCGATAATTTCCAGCCGAAAGCTCGTGTATACACGCGGAAAGGTTTTTCTCTCGCGACAACGTAACAATTTCGCTCGATGATCGAGGGGTTATGCCAACGTGAAACGCTTGATTAAAGGTTAACTTGGGCAACCGACGATGCGGGTACTTGGCCGGCTGGCTAGTGATTTTTACGTGACGATGTTTCGCCAGACTAGCCACCATTAACCCTTTACGGTTACCAGCAACTTGTTAAGAATCGGTTCGACTATTCAGAAATTCCCTATCGCGAACCTTATAGGTTAGATTCGGTTTATCGTGCGCTTTTAAATGAGTTTCAATTCGGTATACCGTAATAGGGAAATTAATGGGTAAACTGGGTCACTGTTTAACGACAAAGTTCTGTAAGCATGAAATTACTCGTAAGAGTCAGCGAAGAAAAGTTAATTTCACTTAGAGGCAATTTGACGGTAGATCGAACGTGACCTTTGAACGTTTCGCTGTAATCGACAACATTGGAAACAGTCGTTGCCGTGCTTTCCGTCAGGGTATAACGTCCTCGTGCTAAAAACGACGCAATGTCACCGCGCGCGAAAATACGCGCCAGGTGATGCACGCCATTCGCGGAAATCGGTCGTACTAAAAATACCAGCGAAACGAAAGTCAAGTATACGCAGCTGTTCGAACGATCGCCCCCGTGTTTACAACTTTTCTACTGTTTTGTCGATATTAATGACTTTGATTGATTCTAGGAAACCCTAGGTGTTGTAGGAAATCTTTGCTGCGAATCGTAAGCTACTTTATGGTTTCAAGGAACTTTTCTTGAAATTCTGAAAAATTCTATCGATGTGTGGCGGATCAAGTAGCCTCGGTCGCCAAACGGTCGAGAAACGAAACGACGACGGCACGCACAAACCTCCCGCGGCAACACCAGGCTGGCGATCGCCACCAGAGGGCCAACAGCGATTGGACGATTTTCTCGCTAGTGGTCGAATTGGATCCGCGTTAGAATATATACCGCAATTAGCGAGACGCCCTCTGCATCTAAGGCAGGGACTATCCTTCTTTAGGAACCATCTACGAGGATCGGCCGACAACAACACAACTGTGGAAGAGCGGGATCAACCGATCCCCTTCAGATGCAAAGAAACCACCTGACCCATCGTACACAGTGTAGCGTTTAAACGAGGGTTCGGGACGAAAATGATAATTTACTGGCCAAGTTCGCAGGCTACGTTCGCGCGTTCCACGGTGCGGCATTTGGACGAGAATTCGGGACAAAGATGAAAACAACGCGTATAATGTGCAGTTTTCCTGAAACTTGATATCAGAGGATTCGACGCGTGCAAAATTCTGTTTATCAAATCTTCGCTAGTATTTTCTTTACACTTTGGCTCGCTTCAAATATCTTGAGTGTTTATTTCTTTGACTAACGCCACACGGCAACGTTTCAGTAAATAGTTGCGATGTCGAGGCCCATCTTCTCATTCCTCGTAAGCGTCGAGCAGAAATCCTCTATCCTCGTTTCCATTTTGTTAGAAATGGACAGACTTTTCGCGTAACTTTACACATTTTCTTGAAATAAATCTGATCAGAAATTTACTCTTCAACCAAAATGGAATTGCGAGTGGATTTTTTGAAAGAAAGTAAGGATATTCAACAGTTTGTGGCAGAGGAAAATTCTATAACAACGTAATGCAATACTTTCTTCGCGAAATTTAAAATTATACGTCTCTTGGTCCATATGTAGCAAACATTATATCACTAATCACTAATCGGTTTTTGGCGAGGACTTATTGTTTACATTTGTGTCAGTTACGTACAGGCTGATGATATCATCGAATAATAAGATCAAAATCGGACAACGATTATTTCGATCTTTGCCCGCTGCACGCAGCACTGTACGTTGTAGGAAATTTCGCGTAGTTTAGACAACTCTGTCGATCATAAAGGTTGTAGCAACGCAGATTCTAGAAACTTTTGTATGTTTTAGAAATCTTTGAACGTATAGTTGCGCGTTGCCGGAAATAACAGCGTCGAAGAAATTCCAATAGCTGTGCAAATCCTAAGAAACGAAAGACTTAACCTCAAACACATGCCGAACGAATGAACGAACACGACAATCAGTCGAAACGCGAGGCAAGAAAGAGGCAAAGTCTCAGTTAGATGAGACCTAATTACTGAGAACACGTATAACGTGGAAACGGAGGGAAGAAGCCGACGAAGAGAAGAAATAAAAGGGAAAGTCAGCAAGCAAGGCAACACGCAGTCGTCTTTGTCGTTCTACGTTGCCGTGGAAGAGGACGAGGATCTCGGGGAAGGCCGCAGGAAATTGCTCGGCAGCAATAACGACCCGACTATAAAACACCGAGGTAAAAAGGTGGATCGAACTGGAGAACAGCAAACACCAGGGGGAAAAAAGGAACGATCGAGGAAGAAGGCTTCCAGAGGCGGATGAAACGCGATGCTAGAATTTCAGGAAAAAGTGCAACTGAGGTAAAGGAGCGGACAGAATGCAAAAAAACGGCCATTAACGGGAAGAGCAGCAGTGAGAAATATCAAAGATGATATTTCTTTCTTTTCTTCGTCAGGGAGCATGGGCAGAGGATGAATGAAAGGGAGGGGAAGAGTGGAAGAGACGAGGAACAGGAGGTCAGGTTCGTTTCAACGACCGAGTTTACTGGCTGAGGGTTAAACTCCGTGGAACTGATCTGGAAGCGACTGATAGTCGATGGAAATTGTCGCCAGAAGTTGATATTATTATCTTCTGGAACATTGGGAGTCCTGTGGCTTCGCTTTCATCGAGTGTCACATAGTAAGTAAGTATCGACATTTCGTAACAATTCGCTAAATTTCAAAATCTGTAGAGTTATGCTAATTGTAAGGGGAAATGAATTTGGGCCCAATGTTACTTTGCACGAGTTGACAAATTCATTCTCGGGAGATGAGCGTGTTTTCTACCGTCCTCATAAATATGCTAATGTCGTTCATTACCCCATCGTAAATATGCAACAAAGCGAAATCTGTTAAAAGTGTATTGGAGCCTCGTTAATTCGGCCACCTGTAACGGTCGTTATCCTTCTCCTTCCACTGTTCGCATATTCTCATTCAACGTTTCTTTATTTCTACACGCCAATCAATATATAATCAATATTTTTATTTCTAAATGTCCCTAAACTTTCCCCAAATTCTCATTGTAATAATCATTCCCGAATCCTTTGAAAATTATTAACAATACCAATGCCAAATTTATGACAGAAAACTAACCTAAATTCTCCCCAGGTTATCCCCAAACTGATTAGCAATTTCAATGCCAAATTTATATAAGACTAATTTAAATTTTGCTCAAACTTCCACAAAAATTCTTATCCTCGCTCAAAACAGATATCTTTAATACCAAATTTACGATAAATGCATAACCTAAAACTTCCCTAGTTTTTCTTGAAAACGTCTATAAACATCTATAATGAATCCAAAAATATCCAACAGCTAGTACATCAGTACGAATCCTATTCCAGAAGGTTGAATCCATTACGGCCGAGGCACGATTCGCTTCTTCTGCGTCGTCAACTGAAATTAGGAGGAGGAACAGAACTCGCTGAGGAGAAGCGACGCAGCCACCTCGGGAAATAGACCGCGTTCCTTTACGAGCGTTGCAAACGATCCGCTTCGAGTGAATCTAGGAGAGCAAGGACGCCGACTATGCTATCGATGCCACACCGCCATCCAGTCATCGCTACATTCGATTGCGCTCGCGCGTCCATAAGCCAGACACGCTAACACCATTAAGCTATCTGGCATCGAAAATGATCGTTGCACCGAACGATGGCACGTTGAAGCGAGAGATTGTGAGATATCGATCGATTTAAGTTATTCTGAAGCGACGGTAGGATTTTCAACGATTTAAACGTAATCTAGATTGACGTCTCGTTAGAAGACGATCACCTGTGGATGGTGCGATTCGAATAGTAACAAGGGCGTTTTTATCGCGTACTGTAATGCGTGTAAATGGCAGAGAAATATTGCGGCGCAAATGAAAAGTTAAGAGAAAATTATTTTACGCTTCTCTCAATTTCTATTTTCACGTGGATTCACGTGTAAGATCGGTTTTGGTCTATCGTTACATACTGTGATAGATATATATGGCAGGAAGGTATCGTGGCTCGGGTGAGACCTAACCTAAAAATGCGTATGAAGCATTTTTGATGTAATTTTGAAGATTAATGTAAATTACTTACTTATTAAACGATCATGTACATTATGTTACGAGTATGTATATTACTAATCATTTTTGGTTCTTTTATATGAAACTATGGCGCATATAAGAGCTAGAGAAGCGTTAGGATGAAAATGAAGTTAACCTAAAGATCGTATGCGGTAAGATATATGAAATACTTATCTTTTGATTTAATTAAAAAGATCGATTTTTATTTTTAAATAAATTACTGTACACCAGATTATTTCTCGTCGCGTCTAGTCTTGACGTCACCTTTCAAGCACCATGACGCTTTTGCTAAATGATACAAATCCGAGACACTAGATACTCTGTCTGTGCGTCGAATAGCTTGTTCAGAGGATGTTGATCGTTTCGTTCGAGAGCATTTTTCTGCGGATCGTATGTGCGTAAACGGTAGAAGGAAACGTCGGTTCGTTCCTGCCCGTACAGTACATCTCTGGTATCAATGGGGTTTTTGCGCGTCTGTTGTCATAGAAACGGGTGTGCCTACCCTGTCGAGCGACTCGAACCATCCCCAAATACCAGCCTCGACGCCACGTGGCTCTGTACCGAAAGGGGAAATCCTCGTGCGTACACACGGAGAGCGCAGACCTCCAGCCTTCCATCGTTCTTCGTCGTTTGATGTATGTACACCAACCGGGGAACCATGGGAACCTGCTAGATGCTGCTGATATATTGACGTGGCTACGATTTTGAAAAACCTACCGGTTATGCCACAGAGCATTGTACTCGACTATCACACGCGCGACCTATGCATCGTGTTCCATTTGGTTGCTTTCAGATGGTTGCTTTTGGGCCGGTTTACGATGGTTGGTGGTTTCGTCAGATCAGATTGAAACATTTAACGAAATGGAAGAAGATAAGGCAAATCGATGTTTTGTATAATTACAGATAACGTGTCGTTCGATATCTACCCGAAATAATTAGCGATAGAAAATTATCTTAAGCCTAAAGTATATTTAAGACAGTTCAAACTCGATCAAACTGCGAACCTAACCTAAATATCCGCTTCCCATACCAACAAACGTACGAGTAACACTCGGCTGGCTTTCGTCCCAACTACTTTTCACCCAATTCAATTTCCAAACGTTAAAAACACTCTGTACAGGCAGCCGGCCGAGTGCACTTCACCCAATTAACGTTTTTGATGGGGCCAATTTAAAGATCCAGCCGCTCCGCGATGCGCTCGCCTATGTGTTTATGCGCCGTGTGGCAATGGGCGCGGCGTGACACAGTGTGAAACTCGATAGGTCCGTGTTCCGTTCGCGTTTCTTCGAACCGTGTATGCATGTGATCCGTGGTAATTACCCGATATATATCCAACAGGCTGGTCTACGCGCATCATCTCATCCATTTCAGAGAACGACGCAATTTTTCCATCCACCCTGCTGTTAAATGGTTTCGGTGCTCTTCCTACACGTTCCATCAGCTTCTCGTTACGAGCTTCCCCGAGTTTCTGGAACAACCCTATCGCGTCGTTTCGCTGTTTGCAGCCCGGGTTGAGTGCCGATGCAAATAATCCTCTCTGCTGTTGCCAAGTTTCACGATCGAATCATTGCTGCCAGGATTTACTGGTTAATCGATGAGAATCCTCTCGATTCTGTACGTGTTTGAACGAGTAGTTTGATGTTTGATGAATTCGAGACGAGTTATGGATCTTTCATAGCTTGGTAGATTTTCCTGGGTCTATTAGGAATTTTTATTGGGAATATCAGACCTCGAGCTTATTGAATTTCCCTATTTACTTGAAAGAGTCCGCGCATTTTCCTTTTCGTATTTTCTTAATACGTCATTTTTATTTGGCATAGCTGTAATCTCACATAGATGGAGTCAAACATAATCAAACGCATTGCACTATATCAAAGTTTGGGTCTGAACATCGCTAAGCATCAGGAAAGGGCAGACGATCTAATGGTCGAAACGTGTACAGTTCGTGTTCGTTCACAAATTCGTACTCGCTATCGATTTACAATGCACAGAGAATTATTACACCCCTGCTGCTCCCTAAAACCATCCACAATTACGATTCATCTTGAAATCCCTCGAATCCCTAACATAAACTACCTTAAAGTATCAGCGAATTGTAAATCCCCCAAAAAAGAAGCGAGATCGAGTCTTTACTTGGCGGGCTCGAACAAAATCATTCCAACAGACAGGATCAACGGAAAAGCAATAAAATTTCAGGCCAACTACCGTAAGAACGAGACTGGCAGGTGTAGGCGTAGCGACGAGGGGAGAGTATCGATGGTGTTGGAGGTCCTGAAACCGGGGTTGTTAGCCGGCGACGACGATTCGAACCACGTCGTCGTGGCGACCCACGCGTCGGACCTCCCGCGAGGTTCTCAACCTTGTTTACATAAATCATCAGAAACGGTCTGGATCCTCGACAGACGCGGCTCCCGCTTCGTCCTTCGGCCGATCCAACGACCCCGTCTCGAATAAACCCAACCGCGAGAATAAAAGCGTGCCGACAAAGCGAAGAAGGACGTATACAAGGCTGGCCCACGGTTCTGAACCGAGTTCAACGAGACTAACGGAGCAACGGTGCCTGTAAACCGAGAAGACAGGGGTTTCATGCACTGCATCCGGTTTAAAGGTACGTCAGAAAGATTTCAAAGGATCGGGATAGTGGTTTGGTCGTGGTCTATTTAGGATTTCTGTCTGGAATATCAGGGTTAATTACACTGTGCTTCTCCGGGTTTGGATGATACTTTGCAACAAAGTCTCGAATCTGCAAGCGAGGCTTCTTCAAAATTTCTATCCTGCAGATTTTAAAAAAGAATTTTTAGGTTAGCTCTGCTATTGGCATTACCTCTGGAAGCGAAGCTTCTTTCAAATTCCTATCCTGACAGTGGAGACCTCTTTTCTAAATTTCGAGATTCCTCTAGTTTCTTAATGGTTCAAATCGATTGGACTAATTGTAGGGGACTATAAACATGGAAATATTCTCAACTCGGATACGTGGATAGAAAGAGCTCTTCGTTGAATATAAAAGACGCTAATAAGTAAGCAAAGCAGTGCATAAAAGCAAGGGGGGACACGATCGCATAAAATATCGCTTGTAAGGCGCAGTGTCTGAGCTATGCAACGACGGCGGACGGGCTGTGCCACGACGCAAAAAGCCATCAGGGAAAGGACGCGGGGCGTGACGGTGAGACTGAAAAGAGGATGAGAAACGAAGCGACTGGACGATAAAGAAGCGGCTAGAACCACGCTATCGCGCTGGAACGTTTTCGCAAACGGTGCTCGAAGACGTTTCGTGCAACCGGTACACAAATAACACGAATCATTCGCATGAAAGACACGGCGCTTTCACGGCCCGCCCTAAAAATACGCGTCACCGCTCGACGATGCGTTATTTTTGCGAATATGTATCCTGCTGCCTCTCGTGTATAACCTCGATACGAGTCTCGTCGAGGCTATGAACAATCGTTCGATCGATGATCCGGATCTCGTCAACTCGAGGCTCTGCATGTGTATACTTTGGAAAACTTGTTATGGCGCTTTGGTTTTATTTAGTTTTAAACGGATATACTACGTTTACGGCATCACAGGTTGGTATCTGATCTAGGGATTTTAGAAAAGTTACGGGTAATTGGTTATACGAAATAGGTCGAGGCTTGTGCTACCAAAATTACGAAATGAGGTCAACTTCTCACCTAACCTACCGCTAACATCATTCTCAAACTCAGTCTTTTATCGTTTATCGAATAACAAAAATTTGGTAATTTGCCAGGTGCGTATATCTTCTTAATGCTCTTACTAATTTCCGACAAAGAAATTTTTCTAAGGTAATAGCGATACCATACTAGGCGATTCTAACCTATAATTTCTTATTGAAATTCCATAAAACTTGCACCAATTTTCAGCTGTTTCGTCGACATTTGCCCAACGTCGTTCTAACAATCGGATTAATCGACTCGTTACAATGCTAAAATTTCCCATAAATACCCAAGAACCTTCATAAATCACTGTATACATACTGCTCGCTACCTATCACCTAATCCAACCACTCTATCTATCTCTCTCTCTCTCTCTCAACACCCTATCATACCTCTACAACTTGCTCGTCCCTGCCATAGCCTCGCCTCATCTTAACTAGAGAAAAGTGTCGAGGAAAACTCGGACTAGTCGATGGTGGGGGAGTGTAGTGGGCGATACGGAAGAGCCAAACTGATGCCAGGGACCTGGAGGATCGGCGTACGGAGTGCAGAGGGCGCGTCGGGAGGCAGGAGGGCGCGGTCTTGCACGGAGGGCAGCGGAGGGAAATCGTGGAACGCGAGAAGGAAGGGGCGTCTGCGTCTGCGACCTTGGTTGGGGTCGCTCCAAGGTCGCCAGAGTGCCTCCTACCCCGTGACTCCCCTCTCTGGCTGCCGAGACGAGGCTGTGCTCTCTTCCCTCGTCACCCGATCGGCGGGCCTCCGCTTGAAACGGGACCGCAACTGCGTACGCACCGCACGCGGCACCGCCTCGCTCTCTCATTCTCTCTCCCTCCCTCTCTCTCTCTCTCTCTATCTCTGCCTTTGTGTCTCTTTCTCTGTTAGCACGAGCCTGTGTATGGTGTCGCGAGATCAATGCCAGGGTCAATGTCACGGCTACCACGGAGCTACCGTGTGCTGGGTCGCCGGGTTTCGGCCAAGCCCCGGGCACCCTTCCCACCACATGAGACACGTCGGTCAATGAGCCCCATCATCGCGATGACCTGGACAACTTTTCGTGGCTTGCTTGCTGTCAGGTGGAAAAGATCGTTTAACACGATTGACTATCACCGTGGCCATCGGTGGTACACGTTTTGCCACATTTTTCACAGCGATTAGAATAAAATGAATTTCCTGAGCTGAGAAATATTCGACTTAGATAACACCGTCGGAGATAAAGTGCGCGAATATAGTAGAATACTTTATGGCTGCAAAGAGAATCCTTCCTCGAGGAAGAATATGTAAAATTCGCGAAGCGAAGACTTTGGGCACGGTAACGAGTGTTTCGAAGAATTTTGAACGAAGAATATAGAAACAACGATCCAATAGTCTGGTGGTTGGATGGCGCACACTGCCAAGCAGTTACGCAAGAGCGAAGAAGCAAGGAATAATTAGGTTTGGACGAACGAAGCCCCTTCGACGACTCTGACACCCCTACTTGGCTACCAGAATCACTTTAAGCCACCCCTTCAAACTTGTTTAGAAAGTTTTACCAGCGAAAGCTTGCACGGTACAGCGCAATATTATTTTTAGAATTTTATTGCTCAGCTTTAAAGACAATCTGCCGATAATTTGAAGAACAACGACCTCCTGTCCAACGACAGAAGCGTTCGTACACATTTTTACGCGTATAATTTCTTTATTTGAAACATCGCGTTTCCTGGAAATCCTGAGGCAAACATTAGAAACTGACTGTTGAGAAGCTCGATAAATAAGTAAACAGGACTAAGATTCCACGTGCATGGAGCCATCGACCTGCCGCTTTTCTTACAAAAGAAACTTGTTACGCTCTGTCTCGATCTTATCTTCATATTGTTGTGATTCGACAATAAATCTTATCAATAATATGCGATATACATCGAGTGTTTCCTGTTGTTGTTCCCATACGGTTCTTTTGAAGTGACTCAAACCACTTGACAAAATACGTATATAATAAAAAAGAGGAGTAAACTGAATTTTATGAATCGACTTTCCTCGCTGTCGAGTGGTACAATTTGACGACTATGATACTCCTACGATAGGAAATAATAATTCATTAATTCTCTTATGCTTAACTAAATATACTTTATGTTTAAATGGTACAGGAAGAAATTAATAATGGCAAGTATAAATTTGTATTTATCTTATTTATTTATTTTATCTTATGATAAAAGCAACTATATTGTTTGCATTGAAAACATGTGAAAATTAAAAAGATAGTAGGGGTAACACGTGGGTGTTGATTCGTCGATTAAAGAAATTTCAACGCGTGTTTCCGATCACAAAGCACCGTGAGCGGATTCGTAAAGTGAACGCTCTGATAAATTCGCAGAGCCGTGACATTGACACCTTATCAAAGAGCGGTTGCTCTTATCTGGGCTGGTCGATAACACGCGTAAAGAGCGAACGTTCTCGTAAAATGTCGAATATCCAACCGACTGTCGTCCCGTTAAACGACCGTAATTCAATTTCTAATAAAATCTTGATGGAATGGGAAAGCTGAATGGAAATGCAAACAATCGTGAAATATACTTTTCCTTCGTAAAGTGTATCCAACCTGAGAGTTAAAAGGTTATTTCCTTAGAGTATTTCGATTGGGAAAATTGATTTTTCTTGTACGTCGTGGAGAAGGCTGTATATCTTGAAACATATTATACGGTATGTTGGATAGGAAATTTTATAGAAAATCCAATAGGAATTATTTCTCTGTAAAATAGTACGTAAACTTTCTCTGAAAACCACTTAATGTGCCATAAAAACGTCGAGATAAGATGCTTCGTAATTTCTTGAAGAAAAAATCCCAAAGATAGCCAAGTTTCTTTTTTTAATAAATAATTTAAAGCTTCTTTCAACGAGTAATTTAAAATATATTTTATACTATAAAATGATATTTTTCTAATGAATATTATATTATACTAAGGTATTTTTCGCTAGTAGAATAAATGCAGTAGTAAGTCACTTTCGAAGTGCAGAACGAGACGCTTGATCTTGAGAGCTGACGTCATTTCTCGCCGCTATGTTAAGTGATTATTCCTAAACAAGCCAGAAATAAAGGGGTATATACGGTTCACAGCTTATTGAACAATTCAGAACGGTTCGTGCATCGGCCGCCTGACGTAAGTGTATTTACATCGGCTTTTCGAAAGATACGAAAGCATTTAAAAATACACGATCGATCGCGGTTCGTGACCTTTCCCTAATATCTCATCTTTCGTTTGGTCGTTGTCAGCGCCAGGTATGGAAATACGAAAGGACAAAAATTCGCTAGAATCTTTCTTCGACGTTCCGTAAGAATTTTCACGTTGTCGAACAAACATCGAGAAAAATGAGTTTATCTTTCGTCTACGAAACACCGTGATCATTGTACAAAATTTACAGTCACGAGTGTTGCAAACTTAAAAATAAAATAAAAAATTTCCTGAAAGCTGAACCAAGAATCTTAGTCTAATAACCTTGAACGTTACAAACACGATCGAACTTGAAATTGAACGACTGCCTGTAACGAACCGATCATAGTCAACCACCGATATATAAGGTATAACAACCCCATAATTTTCATAACCACAAATGGATTACAGAAATCGAAGCTCGAGTACTGCTGACCTTTCCATGAAGAATTGCATTAGGACGAAAAGTTGGGGAATGTTCTTCCTATTAATCGAATGCACGCGATCGAAGAGGAGCAAGAGAGGAGGGCAACGAGTCGCTAAACAGGCGCCACGATCGTCCTTCAACTCTCCACAGCGAGAATGAACGGGTTCACGGTTCACCCCTTCTTTCTATGCCAGTTCGTGGTCACCACGTTCCCCTTTCTCCCTCCGTCTTCCTCGACCGGGGTATATTATGATCTTGTCCAGAGGCAGACGGCCTACAGACTTAACGATCGATAGAGCTTCCCCGTTCCCGCCTCTCTTCTGTAGAACGTTCTCTTTCCCTTGTGCCGCGCCGCTTGCGCTTCTACCCCCACCACCGCCACATTCTCCCTCTACGCCAATCGGCCTGCGCCAGGCCAACGATGGCGCGTTACACGCAACGCGCTCACAGTGGCGTCGACGCTCCATTTAAAATATTTGCTACGTTGGCCGATTTTAGTCGATGAAATACGAAAAAGTACACGGCTCGTATGTATCCGAACAATTGCCAATTTTTTACTACATATATTTCAATTACAAAACTACGGTCAAATCAAGGTAACACGATTTTCTTCCTCGTGAGCGTATAATAGTACGCCACAAGCCGAGTAAACAGATCGTCGAAAGTCAATACGAACAGTACTGCGCTATATGCGGTATATGTGTAATAATTGGCGTTTGTAATTAATGCAGCTTATTCGACTGTTGTATGACAACTTCTTTATCTCCAGATTGTTTTTTCTTTTTTAAGTAAGTATTGTGTGTGTGTCTAAATATCATAATTCTTCGCGTTTTTCTTCTCACCTATAATTTTCACAGCCTTGTAGGTATTACTAGGAAAATGTTATACAAAAAATTGTTACTTTCGATAACGTTTACAGGAAGGTACCTAGGCGATAGAATATGGACCTGATTCGTTCTTTCGGACAGCACATTGGTCGAAAGCGTCGGATGTTCAAACAACAATCACATGGTAACTGAGAGGAAATCACATAGCAAGTGAGAGAGGGAGTTGGTATTGCTCTCGCACGCTCGCCTTGTCCCGTCTGTGTCATCTCGCTAGCCATCTTCTCGTATCGTCAGTGGCTCGTGAAAGTATACGAACGCTTACTAACATACATTATTTAATAAAATACGATGGAGAAGTTCCACGTCTATAAATCGGAAGCAATTTTGGATACACGCCCACAAGTCCCCCACCCTGTGCGAACTCGGTCTTAGAAGAGTATTTTCGACCAATCCAGACCTGTCCTCGCGAAATTATGGCCTAGGTCGGGGATGTCGTAACCGCACCACGCGTTTGCATTTCTCCAATTCGATATCTCATCCTCGAACTCCTCTGTTTTTATCCACCCCGAAGGAAATATAAGGGACACGCAGGGTGCAATCACTTTGTTTACCTGACAGGACAGTTCTTTATTCTCGTCGAGATGTTAGTGCGAATTTGTATGTGTTATTGTATTGTTATCTAAGTATGAATTTTGTATTACGAGTGAAGTGTCTTGAAGGTAAGTTCTATTTCTTTTTTTTTTTAGAATTTGAATACAAATGGAAGACAGAGTTCGAACGATACGAGCATTTTATACTAATAACAAGAGCTTTACGTAACGAAAGGCTGCATTCACTAAAGAACAGGGGAAGCTTCTACTTTATTTATTAAATAAAGATTAAAAGGGTAGGCAAGATAAAAAGCTACGATACAATAGGAGAAATCGATCTTCCAACATCAGGCGGCTTATACGAAGACAGAGAAAGTTTCTTTCTACATCGCGCTACGAAAATAACCCTCTGTAATGCCACGTAATTTCCAACTTATATATCCATATACATATATAGATATACGTACATACGTTTCTTGCGTTTCCTTTCATGCATATCACTGTCCTATTCTAGCTTATTAATAAACATGTATAGTACGATATAGTATAGTCATGGTACATGGTAAATGGAACATGGTACATGGCACATGATACATGGTAGATGGAATATGGTACATGGTACATGGTACATGGTACACGGAACATGGTACATGGTACATGGAACATGGTACATGGTACATGGTACATGGTAAATGACACATGGTACATGGTACATGATACATACGTGTGATACTCTGTAGCGTAGTTATCATAACACAACTATGAATCTTTCTTCTTTACTATAAACCATACACTTTCCTCTGCCACTGTACATAAAATATTTCTATCACGGGTCAGTGTACGTAACGAAATGAATAAATTCACGAAGAATTAACAACCGATTCGAATCAATTTGGCTCGACTAACAAAACCATAGTAAGTCACTCGCTGTGAATAAAAATGCAGCTTTCTGTGGATTTGATATAGCGATAGTTATCGACTATGCGAAGCAAAGTCGGTCGAGCGTGGCGTCGCGACGCGTCCAGGAACGAAAGCGCGTCCGGGTTGGCGGCAGAAAGGGAAAGAGGAGCAGCGAGGGAAAAACGGGAAGGCTGGCGACACAGTGGCACCGGTGCAGCGGCCGAAATTTAGACCTGACCCGTGGGGCGTCGCGACGCCTAACGCGCGGCCAACTGCACTACCGTCAGCCGCGTTTATTGATCGACCCGATGCAACCAAGCTGGGCCACAGCTGGCCGGGCTTACCTCGTTCGTTCCTTACAAGTTCGAACCGTCTCTATGCCGCGCTGCCGACATCCTCGTCTCTATATATCTACGCTCTGTTTACTCCCTGTCGGGAGACCTATTTTCGAACCACCCAGCGCCAATTATCGGGATCCACGATCGAAAACACGATCCTTCCCTGGACAAGGTTTTTTTTATAAACAAAAGAACGGACAGAATTGGTGGTGCGGAAGAATCGTTGAATTTATCGACCTTTGATATTTGTAAATTCGTCATCAGGTTTGTGAATCTTTCGTAGAAAAATGAACTTTGTTAGAAAATCACGTTGTTCGATGAAGATTGATATATTAGAATTTAGACAGATCTTCTATCGTCAAAGTTGCTGAATGTTGATATTCGCCAACTTCTGTTCAATTATCGTTTACATGGTAGGAATAGGAAAATTGATCGAGTCTGTGTGCGAGTTTTGTTGAGTATGTTTGACCAAGATCGATAAACGAGAAATTTCAAGGCAACGTATTTTCATAGAATTACTGCAATTTGGAAAATGTATTTTATCGAAGGATAAATGCATCGTTGTTCGATTTTGTTAGCTGCCGAGTGCTTCTCTGTAAATAAATAAAATCCGAGTGAAATGCCTGGACACGGAAAACCGTGAATCAGAAAGAATTACGAAAAAATGACACGGTTTTACTCGCAGCAGTAATAATAGCACGTGTTCGTTCAGAGAATACAACGGTTGCAAAATAGAGAAAACGTTTCAATGGAGGAGTTTCCAGTAGTATAGAACGCTAGTGTCTGACTATACGTGCGTTACTACTGTAGAGCAGAAATCTATTGTGAAGTAGAAAATAATCGACAATGGCAGACTCGGCGGTGTCTGACTCTTATAGGCCGCTTCTACTTTACGATTCCTACGCACTGCGCGGCCTTTATTTAAGCTCTATAACTGGAATCTTTTTTCGCGAAAGGAAGAAGAAAAATGGTGAACTTAAAGAAAATGTAGCGCAGATTACGAAATTCGTACTTTAGGAAAATATTGAGCAAAGTTGAAACATCAAACAATTTTCATCGAAAAATTTGCACGATTTCAAACGATTTTAGAATTATTTTACGGTAATAGATACATTTGTTCATATTTTCCTAAGTGATTTTTCAATCTGAATATTTCCTGGAAATTTGATAACCGCGGAAATTTTTTTACTCTAAATATTTCCTTCCGAATATTTCCCGAGAATTTCTCTAAATATTTTCTCACTCTGAACACCTTCTGAGAAGCCTCTTCTTCTAAAGTGTTTTCTGTCGACTTCTTTGTGTATTTTATTATTCTGAATATTTTCCAAGTATTTTCCTCGAGCTTCTTCAATTCTGAATACCTTGCTATCTTAAATGTTTTCTGACAATTTTCCTAAATGTTTTCCTATTACCTGCTGGGAATTTTTCCACGAATTTCCCAATTTTTATTACCCTGCGACCTCTGCTTGCTGCGAGAATTTTCCTAAGCACTTTCTTCTAACTAACTTTCAACACGCATCTCTTTATTCCCCTACGATCGTCCATCGTTCGCCCGCTTTCGACATCGATAAACAATAATTCGTATGCAAAACATCGAATACTCTAAAATACTTCGCGCCGCAAACACGCTCGTTACTAAAATTAAATAAATAGATAAACAAAAGTTGGAAAACGCAGAATCGTAATAACTCTGTTGGTTAATATCAGTGGACGAAATCGAATATTCCGATGGATTTTCGAGCGGCGCGCAGCGTATCTAAATATACAGACGTGTACCTTGCAGGCACGTCGACAGTCGTACGTATTGATTTAGACCGATCTGTATGCGTACGAGGAGAGCTTTGTGAGGAGACACCGCTCGATAACCACCCCTTTACACTGGCTTTAGCCTTTGCCAGTCGACTTACATTTCCCTCGTCGTTGTCGGTATCGTTAAAGGATCGTCCCCGTAAAATCTGCCTATTGCCACGCCTCGTCGCCAATTACGAATTCCATTCTTCTCGTAAATCTTAACCGTTCGACTGACTTTTAGTATTTCAAAAAACCGCTTATTTTACTTCCGATTCATAATTTTTTATATCCAGCTGATTTCACGAGTGGAATTTTATATTCCGTGTTGAACGCTTTTACCGCTGGTGAAATTTCATTTTACCTAACTAAAAATAATATAGGAGCACAGTTATCAATTATTATGTTATCAACTATTCACTGTTATCAATTATTTCCCTCAGCTATCGTCAAACATCACAGCGTACTTGGAATATTTTTCCTAATATTCTAATCAATGTATCTAACTCCATGATAGATTATTACCAACTATTGCTATTAATTACTATGAACTTTCGCCAGTTTTCACTGGCAACTGTTGGCAATTATTGCCAACTGTCGTCGATCGTTATCGATACCTTTAACGATTATTTAGTCGAATTTAATTATTCTAACTAATTATTAAAGTAGATAAAGATAAGTATGACAGCGCTGAGACGCAATTTTCAGCGTGAAAATTTCAATAACCTCGTTTCAAATCCGTCAAAAATCCATGATTCCCAGGACGAATAATCTAGGGGAATAAAGAATACTATGCGGGTCTTTTTTATCTGGAGTACAAAATTTCGTGTGGGAAACAGTTTGTGCAATTGGTTCCGAGAAATACGAGAAAAACGCGACAAGCAAGGAGAAAAAAAAGAAGCAGACAAAGAGTGAAAAATTCCATTGGCCGTACGCGTTCGGTTTAATCAACTGAACCAACAGTGTTTCGCACTCTCTGACTCGCGTTTTGGGATCATCGAATATGTAATCTGTTGCGTCGAACCTCTTTGTAACCTCTTTGCGCGGAACCTAACGTATCCTCGGTTTGCTCGGCACAGCGAATATTTTTGCTTCTCCTTTTACATTGGTTTCAAATCGAAAATTCGAAACGGAATATTTGGACAAGTAAACTCTCAATTATTACTAGACTGCGGATTCTCGCGCCTGTATAGGACATTTGTTACGTCGCGTAAGATGGTCAGCGCGACGTCCCTTAGGGTCTGACCGCCCAGGCCCACGTACCTCCACACCGACCCCCAATAGACCTAAGGAACCACCATAAACCGAATCTTTTTCCTCTCAATTTATATAAGTAATTAGGTTTATGGCTGGTCCTTAAAACAGTCCTTAGGTTTATTCCACGCTCGTACAAATTACGGAAAAAGCAGGTAGCTGCCTAACGGCAAGGCAGATGTGTCCAAAGACAAAGGCACCCATGAGCCACGTTGGCAGGAAAACCTTCTCCTCATATTTTCCTCATTAACGTTGGCGATAACCAATGGGCATCGCGGATCGTTACCCTCACCTTTCCACCGAGAAGTGTGAAGAACGAATCCGCATTCCTAGTTCGAAAGGACACACCCACACCGAGCTTTCCTCCGTAGGAACACGAGACGTGTCCTCGCTTCCCGAAGTCACTGTCTATCCGTCAACAAGTCGATCGTCCGTCAGTCATCGGTATATTCTACAACTCCTCTCCATCGCTAGAGGAGTCATCGCGTCTGTATCGGGTCTCTGCCCTTGAAACTAATCGTGTATCAAAGTGTACTCACGCACCAGCGTGACTATCTTCTACACAAGGCTGCTGGAATAAAACTTACGTTACATTCGTCAATTCAGTGTGAATCTATTTGAACTACCCCTATTATCCCACAAGAAATACGGGGATCGACCTGTTCGTGGCGTCGATTAATAAGACAATCGTAACGGGAATTTACGACTCCCGTTGACGTGCACCTCGCGATCGCGTCTCTCCGCGAATGGTCGAATAAACAACATTTGAAGATGTAAAAATGCACGCAATGCGTATGATATTATGCCAATACCTATAAGATATTCAAAATGCAGTATTTATTACAATGTTTAACAGATGAAACAAATCTCAATTTAGGTGCCATTTTGCTTGCGCGTATAAGCATAAAAAATGTATAATAAACATATATAATAGTATACAATAGATATAAACATATAAAAATGCATAAAAATCCGCGGACTTTTTCTTATCGGATTATTACGATACTTTCGCTTTACCGACGCTTACATCGTTACGCGTCACCATTATCGATTGACGAACAATTCGAAAACCAACAGTTTCGTGTGTAATTGGTCAGTTCGCCGACGAGCAACCCACAAGCTTCTTCGGTTTTTCCGTTTATTTTGGTCCCTTGACCTGTTTCTTGCTCGAAGCAGCCATCGAAACCAAGTTCTCTTTCTCTCTGTTGATAGCCTGACGACGAGCGTGAACCTAACCCCGACCGGTGTATTCTCTGTATATACGTGTAAGGCATTAGCGTCATCGTACGAAATGTCAGGGTTGAATCGCTGGTAATAACCTGGTTCTTTAACCGCGCTACTATGCAGATTCACGAGCACGTATACGCGACCAGGCGACCCTGTTATCGTCCTCGTTAACTATCACGTATACATGGCTGAGCCACGATCCGACGCATCACGTGACTCTAAATCGCCAACAGATCGCTCCTCGATCAGCGACGTACACGTTTATGGTACAGCTCTGTTGGTATGGCAGTTATTCGCCATTTATTGGAAAAACGCTGTAACAGGTTTTGGTCGTTTGGCGAATCGATCGATTTTCACTTCGCCTGAGAAAAAGGGAAATTTGTGCACTTTGAGTTGCATTTCCCGAGGTACGCTATTGTTCGCGATGATCTTCACCTTTGTTTGAATAAAATTGTTCGCGCTTCCAGTATCTTTGTCGCGAGGTCATTTTTGTTGTAGGACAACGTAACGACAAAATTGATGCATCGCTCTGGTTTCAACTAGTAGTTTTAGCTATAAAACGACTGTTGATAGAAAGGAAGGAATCTTGTGTAGCTTTCAATTTTCAATTTGACGAGATTAACATTTAACCACATAAACGTCAACGCATAGTTTTGCAGTCGACAAACGAGGAAACTATCGGAAATAAATTTGTTATCCTTTCTCTCGTCTTGTTTAAAATTTCTGTCAGTGAGAATTAACGATCCAGGTCTTTCTGCATATGCATATTTTTTGACGGAATATCATATTCTATAAAAAGATCGTTTATACGTAATCATCGACAGAATCGTCTCTTCGTGGAACTATAAAAAGGTCTCGGCTAACTCGGCCGTTACGATACAATTTACGTCAACATAGACGCGATATTTAATGATTTGATCTATCGTGGATCACGTTTCACGCAGACGTTACCTTTTATGAATAAGGGAAATTTTAATTGTTAAAATAGACGTTGTACTTCCTATGTTCGCGTCCCATCAACTTGCATAGTTACATTTTCATCTGATCCAGCGCGAAAATAAACCGAATTACCAAAATACAGTGGTTCCGAGTAAAGATACTGTAAAAGCAGCTGTCGCGATTAAGATATTATAAAACCGCACTATTTTCGCTGATAAGAAGTTCATCGACCAACGAGTAAATAAATTGGAAGTAAACTCGAGCAACTTGTAGAGAATTAATTTAACGGAGAAAAATATGCATTGGACAAAAATACCGTTCTACTGCAATTTGATTTAATATGACATTATACAGATAGAAATTCGATTGATATTTTAGGTTAGGCGGGCGTAAATTTAACCTACAGCGCTTCCCCGTTTAATTTCCTGCATTATTCGCGAATGTTGTTTATTTAAAAAAAAAAAAAAAAAAAAAACTAAGAAAAATATTACGAAACGTGAAAGTTTCCACCATTATATGCCAGTACGTAAGTTCGTCCTAAGATCAATGACCTTGATAGGTTAGCTCACTTTCGAGGTTAGATATCCTAATTTCAACTTGAACTTGTAACACTCCGGAGTAGACAGAGGCTATCCGACTCATTTCGATCGTTCCTATCGAGAAATAGCTCTGACGGCGATATCACGGGTTGGTCTTTGGCAAAACTTCCTGATAACGAGCCAACAATAGGAAGGATCGCAATAATCTACCGGACGCGAAATCGTGACGCGATCACGGTCACAACAAACTCCGAGAAACTTCATACGAATGTTTATCGTTTGAGTCACTCGACATTCTTTGTTCAGCTTCGGCTAATGAATCCTCTGGCTGTTGTTTCAGCCACTACGGTTCGCTCGATTCACCGCCAAAAACACCCTTTTCCTTTTTGTTGCCAATGGAAAAGAGTTTTTCATACGTTCTTTATTCCATTTCAAACTTTGTTACGTTTTCGTTGATTCGCAAGGGAATTGCTTCGATGTTTATGGAAATATTATTTGAATTTCGATCTCATCTATCGAACGAGGATATTTTTATTATTATATTATATTTTCTAAAATTTAGTTGCTTTCATGGAGTATCAGAACGATTTTGTAATAACTCGGTCGTAATTTTGTATAATTTCCTGGATCATCATTGCGTAATTCTAATTGCAGCCTAACCTAAAGGTCGACTAGTTAAGCAATCCTGAAGTCACTCAGCTCCATCTGCGAATGCCAATCTTTAGACAATTCCCTAAGTCGTAATATCCCTAGAATATTAATAGAACTTAATGTTCTGAACATTTCACGTTCCAAATCTGTTTTACCAATTAATCCACCGATTCTACCAACAATTAAAATCATTTCGCGCTTCTTTAAAAATCTCATCTTAAATCCATCTATACGCGTTATTTTTCGTTGTCCGGAGCAAAATAAAAAAGGAAGGAAAAAATTAAAAAAAAAGCTTGGATGTCGAAAACATTCCAGAGTTTCACGAGAAACCGTTTTGCCACGGCGAACGGCGAACTTAACAAAAATGTATCCGGTGTCGGCCGGATTATTTCTGTCCGAATAGCCGGACGGATATTCGAGGGCGTAAAATCGAGTGCAAGAAACCCGAGGTCCCGATCGTTGACTCAGAAACACGATTTTCGCACGCGAAGCATTGTTTCCTGGTATTCGATTACGCGTTCGCTTATGCAAACAACAATCCCGCCTCTTATTATCGCGTCTCTGTTCGCGCACGTGATAAAAGTTCAAGGTGCCGGATCTCTGATGCATAACGCACGCTCACGTTCCTCCGTACCCGCTTTATTTCTGCCTTTTTACCAATTTTTATCCCTATTTATATACACCAAATTTTTTCTTTCTCGTATTTGTTTATGTGATATTTTTTCTAGAAGATTTCTTACGTTTTTTTTTTTTTTTTTTTTCTAGAGGTTATATAAACGACGTTCTTTTATAAACATTGTTGTATTTCTTACAAAGAACCTCCATTTTTTAATTTACCGTCTTTTTGCCTAATTATAAATCAGACGAAAAATTCTCAAGAGTTTACGAAAAGGCATCACACGTACCAATATAGCAAGACTGAAAATCGCGCATCGAATTAAGTCGAAATGTGGAAAACTGTGCGAAAGTGCAAAGAAATTTTATTTCCACGGCTCACTGCACTTTCTCGTAACTATCTATTATCTAACCAGCGTGTAAAAATATTTCCTAGTACTTGTGCCAACCTTGAAAAATTAAGAAAACATTCCCTGAACGTAGCTCTATATCGGAATTCCCCTAAATTCCCTCGATTAAACTGCATATTGAAATTTCCTAAATGGAACGCTGTACTGCGATCTTCCGCGTCCGTGGACGCATCAAAACTCGAAGAGTCCAACCAAAGCGAAGTTTCATCGAGCGCCAAAACGCGAATCAATAAGACTTCCGGCCTCTGTGGAGCGAGTGCACGCAGCGAACGAAAGAAATATATAATTATTACCATCGAGCCACAGGGGACTTTCAGGGGAACGATGTAAATAGAGGCAGAGAACGTGAACGAAGACGGGGAATCGTCGATCGAAGAAAGATGGCTCGTGCTCCAGCAACGTGTTCGAGGAGAGGGAAACGGTCTGAAGAGAGACGCTCGAGAGCAACAGAGAGATCTATAGAGCGGAAAGTTGCAATGCCGACCGCCGCAGCAGTTCAAGGCCTCCGGTTTCTCTCCGTCTCCGCTCTTCTAACTCGTTCTTTCTCGCTCCTTCGCTTACCCGTCCCTGTTTATTTCCTATATTCATTCTATTTTCTGCTCTCCCTTCTAAACCCTCCTACTCCCCATCCCTCGTTTAATCCAGCGAATTTCGCATTTGCATCTCCTGCTCCTCCCTGATCGCCGTCATCCTCCTTCTCCCGCTCGAAACCGATATTATACGAATATCTCTCGGAAGCCAGCATTCTGTTAATTTCTTCGTTTCATCAGCGGCTGGCGAGAATCCTCGGACACCCTTGGAAATTTCTTACGTATACACTTGGACGAAGCATTTGGAAATCTCATTAGCGAAGAGGCTATCGTGATTCTATTGGCAAGGTTAGCAATGGATTTAACGATGTTTATACAAGTTACAAGACATATTTTGGGAGCGTATACTTTGCGAAAACCGGCAAAGTATTTGAACAAAGTCGATTATTCTCTATGTTAATAAGCGACGATATACAGTCAGACCACCTCTAGCGCTAATTGTACGTTTAATTTCTCGCTAAGTATATGTTCCTGTATACACTTTCAATTTACATTGGAAATTGGTTTCAAATTATAGTGTTATAATTCCTATTAAATTAATTACAGTGCAAATTTGACAAAATCTCGTCAAAAGATTCCGCGATAAACGTTGAAATATCTCCTGGGCCACTGTATACCTTAAACGTTTCGATACTTGAACTGCAACGATACTTATCAACGAATCTTACAAATTAAATTATTTATAATTTAACAGCGCTTGTTCCTTCAGGCCTTCCCCGATCCCACGGATTCCGCATCGTCCACCATCTTTCTCTATCTCCTACTCTCTCCCTTTCTAACCTATCTACTAGTCTCTGTTGGCCTCTTTGTCGTTGCATTCGTTCCTCTATCCTCTCGCTTGCTCCTCTATATACCGTCGTCCCTCGCCTTTATTTCCTACTCGCCTCCATCCTGCTTCTATCACGCTTCTGTCTCTCTTCTACTGGCCCCCCTTCACCGCCCCTTCGCCCTTCCGCAGCTAACGCCGAGTTAAATTGCGCTGATTGATACATTCTCATCGCGGACAACGTTTCCTCCTTCCTCGCTCTTCGCTACGTTTGCGGAGCGCTGCTCAGAGATCGCAGCTTACTAACTCTTTAATCGTTTTCAGCGAAATGTCCCCTTGTAAATGACTGTGCGCTGCGATCAGTCGGTAATCGTCGACCGTCGGTAATCCGTATTCGCTCTTTTGTCGGATCGCGGAGAAAATTTTGATTTACAACGAAAGAATTTCGAAGGAATTTCATGGTTTTGAAATTAGTATACTGGAATTGGGATATGCGCGTAGCTGGCTACACTCGATTCGATCCAGTCGATTCTTCCTGTTTGCCTCTCTAAATCTGCCGCCCATCTCCCTCCTACAAGATAAAAGAACTTGGATTCTTTAGGTCGTTTCTCGAAGACATGCAATAACCTCTAATGCCAAGAAAGAAGGGAAGCGACCATACCAGTCGGTGGATATAAATAGCCGAACCAGCCCTAGACTCACCCCATAAAGGAGTTCTACGAAAGTACCACGATACTATATTAATTGGCAGACGAATCTAAAAACGTTTCGATACGCAAAGAAAAATGACACGGTTACTAGCCTATCGAATATCGAAATGAAATTTCTACGAAGTGAAATTTCACTCATGACAGTCTCTAACGGGTTGACTGCAACTGCTGCTGGTCATCGGTGACCTATCTTACCTATTCGTAAACTCTTTAGGATCATCAAAATAAGCTAAGCTTCGTGAACAAAATTTCAGCAACGTGAACGATAACGCACTGTGAAAGAAAAGGCGCGAAAATACGAAGTGATATTTCTCAAAAATTAAATATTACTTTATTATTATTTATTATTACTTAATTAACGACATATGAAATCTGCGTGACAGTCAACGTGTTAAGGGCTAAAACAACGAACGCTGTTTTCGCGAATTAGGCTGAGAATACAGAAATAAACGCCAAAGACACTTTCGAGGTGCATAGACGCGTTCTCGAAGAGCGAGGAGGATATAGTAGGCGGAGGTGGAACGAGACAAGCACGCAGCAAATGTGAGAGAAGAGAGAGAGAGATACACGGAATACACGCAATGGGGGTTTATGTAACTCGGGCATTAGTGACTGTGACGTCACGACACCGCGACGCGATGCAACGGTCGCACACGGTCGATAGTGCAGTCAACTACTGCATTATACGCAGTCGATCATAGAGATCCATGAATTTCGTATCCAATTCTCTGTATTAATTAGTCCATCGCAATATTACAATTTTTAACCTGTCTTTATTAACTTTCAATTCCGTGGCTATAAAAGTTTCAAGATATTTCAATATTTGAAAATTATTCGCACATTTCAGTTTCGCTGTAACATGTATCATAGTTGGTCGATACAACGCAAACACGAAGTAGTGCTATAATCTTATGACTATGCGACATTCTCGTTCGTTAAAACGAAACCGTGTTGAGCAGGGCCTGAAAATCCTTCAGCGCCACTTACCAAACCAGAGGGCTCTTTACCGACCTATAGACAACGAGTCTCTCTTTTTCTCTCTTTAGTTAGATATATACGTCGGTTTTAATAAGTTCGTAGTCACGAGCGACAATGCCCAAACACGTCCAAGTTTTCGCGTTAAAAATCGTCCTTGCAATTAGTCAACCTCGCGATAACAATCGCTATGTTTCGTATAATGCGCTCTTCAACCGTGATACACGTGGGATATAGTCCTGGGAAATATAGAGTTTAGCATTCTGTGCTGATTTTTATGAAGCATTGTTCGATACTTTCGTGATTGTTCATAGGAATGGGTCCAAGCGAGACTCGTTGTTCTCTTTTTTTTTCTCTTATGCTTTCTACTCGCTCTGTTGTCGACATAATTGAACGAACTTGTTCTTGAGAGTATGGCTTAATGAAGGAGGAAGATTGCATTCTATTTGCGAAAAGTCCGAAATAATGGAATTCTACGACTTTCGTAACAATGGAAATTGAAATGTTGCAAGAATATTTTTGAGAAAGTAGGATTTCTTGAAGGAATCCTTTCAATTTACGATTATTTATTAATTTTTACGAAACAACATCCGATCATTTCGATTAACTTGGTATAAAATTCTGGCGTTAAAAAGTAACGAAAGTACAAATGACTCACCGGAAGACGACGAGGCAGCAGTGATTTTGTCTCCTCCTCCCTAAATCGCTGACTGTGTCGAGAAACAGGATACTGTAACAGAAAAATTATAACTGATTTATCGTATACCCAATTCTTAAGTACAATTTTAATGGACTATAAAGTAGTCAAGGCAATAAAAGTAAAAATAGACGTATTGTATTTGAAAAATCAAATATATAGAGTACGCGGAAAAGTAATTTTGAATAGGGAAGGTTAAGTGTTACGGCCTCATCGAACTTGCTTATTTCGCGATGTAATTCGAGTTTCGATTCGAGACTAGCTCACACTAGGCCTCATAAACCTCCACTGTAATTACGTAGCCAGACGATAAAGTGAGACTTGAAATATACGATGGATCATGACAAACAGATGCAGAACATGAAATCGAAGTGACCAATAGAAACCGTGGTAAGATTTCGTTCGAAGAGCTTAATATCAAATTGTAAAAAATTCTACGAATAATTTCACATTGCGAATGAAAGAGTAAAAATAGAGTGCTTTTGTGTGTGTAAAGTTTGACATTTATTACTATAAATATCGTATTAAAATGTGTATTTTTCCATGTGATAATAGATTATAAATTAATCTGTATATTTCGATGTGACTTTACACGTACATATTTATGGGAAATAGAATTCGAATGCATGAAATTCTAAAGACTGTTCATGTCAAAGAGTGCATCTGTACACCACCTGTAGGGAAACGAAATAAGCACTATGACATTTATCCGTACATACACATGCGCTTATCGACAGATATTGCGTATCTATAGAATAAATTAAGTTTTATCACTGTTTCCTCGAAAAGTTTGTAGTAAAGGAAATTTAACATATAAAAATGAAAATTATATTACAGACTTATTACGGAAAATAAAATAAAAGTATAGTTTTCTACAAAAAATGAAACATGCGTTCATTATAAAAAGAATATAAAAATGAATAGTCAAATATGAATCAAACTAATGAAATAAGTAAATTATGTAATGATTGATTAACTGAAAAACATTAAAATTGATCCATTGAACAATTTTTCCATAAATTTGATAAATCACACCATCTATAAATTAATTAATTTTTTGTGCAGTTATTCTGTAAAATACAGCTAATTAATTAAAACATTTAAAACATAGAGTGCACTAAAAGTTCAAAATATATGAACTAGATCTCATCCCGATATAAATTAGCAATTACAGTGGAGGGTAACGTAGGATAATATCCTCTGTCGGTAAAGCGATTCTGTAGAAACATGGCTAACATAATTCTAACTATTAGATAACATTTAATTAATGCTACCTTAAATGAAGTATCGAAGATATTTATATCTTCGACATAATATCTAGGAAAATATCTTTCTACCTTGATCTAATCATGGAAATAAAAATAACTAGTAGTTCTAAGTACAAAAAGTGAATCACTGTTTCCGCCCGGGATCGAACCGGGGACCTTGTGCGTGTGAAGCACACGTGATAACCACTACACTACGGAAACGCTGTTGAGAAGTACTTTCTCAAAGCAGAAAATATACTACACTTTAGTTCCTATTTCTTGGTTCATAAAATATATAATCTTATTTATCATTACAATTTACTCTAAATTGAAGATATGATATAACACATAATGTTATATTCAAAATTTTATATTTTTATACTATATGTATAATATATATGTCTCTGTCTATGTTTTATATGTCTATATGACATATAAAAATGTCACAATGTCTGATACTCATTACTGTAGTAAATATCTATATATATATTCTAATATAGTATATTCGTATTATATCTATATAGCAGTATATGTTATATGTTTAATTACATAGTATGATACAAATATATATATATATATATTTATTATATATTTATTACATATACAGTGTATTATAATAAATGTATAGGTATTTACTGTAATGAGTATGAAAAATATATTGAAATTTCTGTGTGTCTCGGATATTGTATAATGTAGAATAATGAAAAAAGGTATAATTCTACGCAATTATAATATCAGATGTATATAACATGTTCCAAATAAGAATACACTTACCCTTCAATTTTCCAAAGGTAGGAAATGCTGTAGTAAGTTGTCAACACGTCTGATTATTATCATCACTAACTCAAAGCACGTAAATATTCGTAACACAACGACCATTAATATTATTAACACTTATAAAACCACTAATTAAACCAAAATATCACAAGATTCCACGACGCGTACATTTCCAAATCGAATTCGGACAGAACTAAGATGGAGTCGACACAAATGAATCAATTGAGTGCTTTAATATACATAAAAATAACTCTTTCTAAAATATTTCACCCCCCAGAAAATCAATTTCTGTCTATTTATTAACATTTACGTTAAAATAACTTTTTTATATAATAATTACAATTTGTAGTTTCGAAAAAAATTGATCTATGTACTGACACTTGACTTCAGCAGTATTTGAATATGTCGTGTGAAGGGTAAGGAAAAAGAACGAGAAACGTCTATTCTTCGTGATTTCCCATTTTATAACACATTTTGTTTATACAAACTAGGATTACAAACCTATCAAATGACAACGATTATAACGTTCAAAATGTCTCTATAAGATATGTAGTATTAATGATTTGGTGTATTGGTTACAAATAGGGAATGTCTATTTTGTACTGGAACAAAATACGGATAAAAATTATGAATATTTTGTTAATCGTTCTTTTTTATGATGACTAAGGTATAAACTTCATTTTATGAACGATACAAATGGATTCATTGAATGTTGTTCCTTTTCTAATAGGCCAAAACAGCCTAAATGAATTTTATTCATTGAAGCTTAATTATTTTCGCAATAAAACTTTTTAATTCTAATCTTGTGACATAATGGCATTCTTGCTGTTCCCCTTACCCTTCACATTAAAAAGAATATGCTTACTTGCCTGTATTTATGTATATAGGACACTTAAAATATATAAAAATATTTCCAGTGATTTAAAAACAGACGATAAAATATTCTTTTACAGAATAATCATTGAAAATAATATTATAAAACAACTATCCACTAATAATAGTGAATATTACACGCTAATCAAGACCTCTCGATACGCATGTCAACAAAAGACTAAATGTCCTATCGACGTTCCCTTTAGACCTTTTGCGTCATGCCGTTGTTCATTTGTTTATGAGACACTTTTTATTAAACCTATCTTTATTCGAACCAAAACTAATCTGACTCATACATCACATTACGTTTCTTTGAAATTTGGAACCTATTACATTGTATTACACATCCGTTAAATTTTAAAAATTGTTATTCAATTTTATTTTCAGCAGTAATGGATGTGTAAATAAAAATTCACAGTATTTGCCATCTCTAAAAAAAAAAAAAAAAAAAAAAAAAAAAAATTTGTACTTTCCAATACTTTTATTTTAAAAATATCATGAAGTTAAGTCAGATGCAAATTTACGTAAGTTAAACGATTTCTTATCTTTAGCAAATCTAAATTTATTTCGATATACATTTTAAGCTTATTTCCGATTATAAAGTACGTTTAACGTACTGCAAAAAAAGATTATTTAAAACTGATTTCTGAGTCGATAATATTAGACATCGCTCGGTTAATCGCAGGATAGTGTTATCGTCTGAGAACGAGACAAAGTATGTCGATATTGTCATTCCACGTGATACTTGGACCATCATAAGAAGCGAGGTAACGAAATGTAAACAAACATTGAAACGCTCGTCAATCTCATTCGAAAGGCGCAATTCGTCTTGTCTCCTATCGTAAAATGGGGAAAGCAAGGCATGACATCGCGGCCAGTGACATATCTGTCGATGGACGAAGAAAAAGTGTTCGAGAAGAACAGAAAATTCGTAAGAAAAAGAAGAGACGTAAAAGGGACCTGACAGATCTGCATCAGAGAGTATTCAAATCGAAGAAGGTATCAATATACACATCTGTGCATATTATTATCGCATTTTAATAGTAGAAATTGTATATTTTTTCTTAAATATTTTATTTATTTCCATCTATAAATCAAATATGGAAATATATGTAATATTATATCTGATAACAGTATTTTTCTAGTTCTACGACAATTTTGGTTATGTCAGATGATTGACATATGTCATTGAACATTTTATGAGTTATTTCAATATTTTCCTTTTATTTTATTATCAGATATTGAATAATATTTGGGAATTTGAAAAGAATGTTTCGTAGACTACTTTATATACATACATATATGAAAATAAATATATACATTAATACTTTGTTATAGAATCGAATAAAGAATAAGTTTTAAGTTAAGGCTATGCATCTCATGAGATATATCGATAAATCGAACAGTATGAAAATAAGAAAAGGCGCCATTCTTTCTATTTTTCAACTTCACTATGCATATCACGAAGAAATATGAATGTATAATCTTGTATATTTTAACACGGTTATTCATTTTCCTACGATACAAATTTTAATAACTATTAATTTTGTAATACCTGAAGCATGTCAGAACTATTATATAAATTATTTAATAAATAAATTATTGTATATTTAGTTTAAATAACAAACTTTGTTATCATTAATGTTCGGAAATAATTTTTGAAATCGTAATAATATACGCGCAATTTTTCAGCAGAACAGGATGACATTCAAATTTTGGCTGAGTAATTTCATTAAAATTTTGCAGCGTTTCGACATAGCGGAATATGTATATTTGAAAACTTAATTTACCTTCATTCCTCCACTTTGATATTTATTACAATCTCTTTCAGGATAAAGAAACGAAGATCGATGGAAAATCGAACAAGGCGGCAAATTCAAGAAGGCTGTCCAACAGAATTCTTCCGAGACCTGTAAATATCATAAATAACACATTATTTTAAAAAATTAACGCTATTTACATCAATAATAAAAATTATGATTTTTTTTATTCTAGTTGGCCGGAATATACAGAAATGGTGCAGCAGGAAAAGAAATACGAAGATGTACGTCTCATAATTTATAAATATATATCGTTTTATCAAAAAAAATAATTGATTAAATATTATAATTATTTATAGTTCAAACGAAAGCAGCTTTGAACGATCTAAACAACGCACGTCTACAGGGAGACGTGCTTAAATTAATGGATGGTTATGACTCGAAATCAGAGTAAGTAAAAACACTATAAAAAATTATTCTCGCTCTAATGAATGTATTTTTTAATTCGCAGAGACGTTGTAGTTGAAAATGGCAGCATAGAGGATCAGAAAGAATTACTACTCGATTCTACTATCAAAGATATTCTCCAACCAACTCCTCCTGGTGTCCAAAGCAGTCCTATTTTGGGTAAAGTGGATGGGTAAGTCTGAGGTAATTTTCGTTGAATATATTCACACAAGATATATACAACAATCAAAGATGCAAGTTTAGAGAGTAATTAAGAATCAGATCTTTTTATTTTTTTCTTTTTTGTAAAAGAAAAATGAATTAGATTATTATTATAATTACATACTTTTTATAGAAGAAGAAGAACTAAAAATGAAGGACACATAGAGTTCCCTCAAAAACCAACAGAAAAAAAGAAAACGATTGATTCTGAAAATTTACGAAACTTTGCATTAAGTAAATACGAAGAATTATGCAGGGTTGTTTGTTCAGAAAATTTCGAGAAACAAAATTTTCCAGACTGTTTCGGATCAGGTATCTTATTTTACATTGTTTAATTATTACAATATTCTTTTTCTCATATTTTTTCTTCGACAGATCCGCTAACGAAGGTGAAACAAAAATTAAGAAATATTTACGCAAAATCATTTCAAAATAAATGTTTACGAGACATGATTAAACGTGGTAATATTTTGAACGAATGCGGTACATCGAGTACTTCGATGGATGATTCTTTTCCTCCAGACACTGCATATTGTCCTTCTGGGTATCCTCAAGACGCGAACTTAGTATCTGTAACTATTGATAATCCAGATTGGCATACTGATATTAAAAGTAACAAGGATGACGACAGTTTACAAGAAAGACAAAACCTATTTTTAATACCAGAAACGAATTTAAAAAAAAACGAAATTAACACGTCCAATTTATTATTTCATTCGTCTTCGTTAAACACCCTGGATGCGGGAATAAAGAACAGTCTTGAACCGGAAATATCACACGAAATGAATAACATATCTAACGAGGATGAATCGACAGATGTAAGCAATCGTACTTCTCTAGAAATAAATTATTCTACAAATTCCACGCGCAAGAACAGTATTATGAAATATTTTGAAATAAATGAATTTGATTGTGAGAGGATAAAGGATAAGAATAAACCTCTCTTATTCGCACAAACAGAAGCAGGATCTCAGAATAGTTCTATTGATAAGAAACGTTTAATAAAACACAAAACTCAACGTAGACAAACAGTGCATTTTTTAAACAATGGATTAAAAAAACACGTGGAAAGACAAAATATTAAGATGATGCAGCAAGTTAAAATGAAGAATTTGAAGCATATTCCTGCTATATTACGAAGGTGTAACAATGTTGTGACGAATAATAACAATCGGCTAAATCTATTCCAGGAACCGATGCATATTAATAAAGAGTCTCGGAAAATGTTGTTCGACGTTGCACCGAAACAGAACGTTCTCTTTACTTCGCAATCCGTGGTAACGGAATCGAATGAAGATTCAAAGAGGCCGCAAAAGTCGAAGACTGCAAATACCTTATTCGATAGTACAAAAATGAAAGATCTGAACGTTCAAACTTGCGTAATAGATTCACCAAGTATTTTTAACGATGAGATACATTTCACGAAGAATTCTTACTCGAAGCCAATGGAGTCCAAACACAACCAAACTCAGCAGAATCTCCATGTGAATGAGATTTTAGTGAACAGAACAAATCCGCCAATACAAAAAACAGTAATGTTCACGAAGAAAGACTCACGGAATATAGGACACTGTTTATACATAAACAATATAATTGCAGATGGAAAGACTGATAAGTCGAACGTCTGTATCATACGGAAAAATGTTCCTTTGCAGCATGAAAGATCGAAAAATAATTGTACTGTATATAAACACTACCAGGAAGAGCCAGGAAATTATTATAAAGCGTATCGATGCTCGGAAAATTCTGATAATTCCAATTATAATAGCCAAGAATTTAAAGAAGCAAGCGCACCAGAAGTGCAGCACGTACAGATACATCAAAAACCAGTGGTTTGTGAAAATGGATTAGTAAGAAAGGTCATACAACCCTCTAAATCTGAAAACGGTAAAAAATACCATAACGATCAACATGTTTGTTATGTGGTGGTAGATCAATGCAATGATGTGAACAACATGCAAGAGTATTCTTATAATAATGTGCCTGAAATTGAGAAATCTAAAACGGTGCAGAATGGACGATTCTGCCAAGAAGATATAGCTGATGTTGGTATCCTGAAAGGCGTGCAGAATTTAAAGATCTTGCCCATGGAGGAACAAGAGTCTCAGATACAAGTCGCTAACAATCAATGTATCAAAAATGCAGTAATACTGGAGAAACAGCCGATTAAGTATTTGGCATTTGAAAACGATTCCAAAACTCAAAAAATTCCTATTTATATGCAAAGAAATAAGCACGTTGCTTCTGTCGATAATGTAGAACTAATTAACTCAGGCGTTAATTATCGCGTGTTATCGTATCCTCAAGAATCAACGCAGAAAATTATTTTCGTGCCAACATGCGAGCAGAACAAAGTCGTATATGTGAAACAGCAAAATTTTCCTCATCCGAATGTTACTTTTGAAGAATGCTCGCATCCCAGAAAGGTAGTCATGTGCCGACCGGAAGTACAATACGTTAAAGAGTCTTCAAACGTATGTGAAGTTCACCTTCCAAAACAGAACGTGGTGGAAATAGGAAAACCAGATTGTGATACGATTGTTACTAATTTGCAAAAGGCGAACAATATGAAGAGTTCGAGGCGGGGTGGAGTGAACCGAGAGGGACTTCGTTATCGACCGAATCATGGTAATTTAAATTAATTTTTTAGTAAGAAATTCCTAGTTTGTGACAGTACTTCATTTTAATTTTGATTAATTTCATTCGTTCTTTCATTTCAGAACATGATGCTTGTGTGAGGAATCAGACAATATTCTATCAAAAATAAGAATGCTGTATTAATTGAAATGTATGTTAGATACATCTTTGCTATTATATCTTAATGAGGTATGTAGGATTATTTATCTATAATATTATGTATAATTATTCATTATTATGTGTTGTGTTTGCTAGTATTCACAAATATTATATGAAAAATAGTGATACAAATAATTGTTATTAATAATACGCTTTTATTGATTATTGTATAATCGAATGTTTTCAGGTTTATTATGTATATTTATACAAGTGCGAGATTTACACAGATAAGCAGAAACTGTCTTTGGAAGTTTATTTAAAGCGTATTTTGTTTTGATAAAACCGTTTGTTTTAAAATATAAAAAACAAACAGTTCTGTAATTTTTGTATGTTGCGTATAAATCGGATTTAATGTAAATTTTTCGTTACGATTACAAATTACTCAAATATTTGATATTGATGTTTGCTTTGTATAATTTCTCAAATATTAAAATTGAATGTTTAAATACACCTAAGTTTGATTCTTCTAAAAATTAAAAATTTCGTATCAAATATTAATTTTTCTATTAAATTACGAAATATTGCAAATTACTATGTTTTATGTATTTAATCCTCCAATAATATCAATATAGTTTTTTGAATATTGAATCCATTCATTGAAATTGTATTTTTGCTTTAACAAGATTGGATCGAAAAGAAATGTTGAAATTTACCTTATACAGATAGATATGCTGTGACTCCAACCATTCTGAGAATAATCAACGCTACTTTCATAATAAATTAATAATAAAACTACTTTTTATTACCACTTTTGATCTTCGTGCCGTCCTTCTTTTTATACTTTTACAATGCGCGACTGCGCCAATAAAAATGCTTTACCGGAAACAGTGGCGCTGTCTGTCTCATTTAAAATATTTGAATTATACAAATTAAATTAAATTAAATTTATATCTAATGTAAACAATAAATTATATTCTATAAATTACTTATTAAAATTCAATAACGTTTTAGGATAATACAATCAACTACGTGAATTTTAATTATTTCATTCTTAAATTATAATTTTAGTATTCGAAATGTCACCTAGTGGTATATATTTAAAAAATGAGCTGGCAATAAGTACGCATTTCCTGTGTGAGTTGCAACGACGTTTTATAGATAATATAGAGCAAAAATATGTAATTTTTAAGATTATGGTGTTTATCATGAATAGAAGATGGAAAAATGTCGATTCATCGAATAAATTTGGTAAGTTCTATTTAATATTCTATTTAATAGTTTCTATTGCGTTGAATAATAAGTTCGTTCGTGAAGTATATATTTCGAAAAGTGTTACAAAAGTTACAAGATACGTAAAACAATTTTTTGATGAAAGATACATTTATAAATAAAATACTTCTTTATCAAATAGATTTTACGTAAAAGTAATAACAATTAATGTAAATAAACTTATCGCTTAACCTAAAATTCAAGTTTGAAGCTTTCCTGCATTTTCGTGTATTAACACATCGCGACATAGAAAATAATTGTAAATGTAATGTGCTGTAAACAGGATTAGCTGATAATAACGTTGCATAAAAGTGGATGACAAACGAATAATTGCAAGCCATTTTAATCAGCTCGCGGTAACATTTTACAGTAAGCTAACGAAAATTGTCACGTTAATAGATTTTATGCTTCATTATATCAGAAATACCGATACATTTTCTAATAATTACGTTTGTACAATAATATAATGATTATTCGCTAGGTCATGGAAGAATTATCCTAATGTTTTACTAAATATATGTTTGTAGTAAATATCTAATCATCTCACGACAGTCGTTTCTCGTTACGGTGCTAATGAGATTTTAAAATATTTTATATAATATGTATGTAAAATGTTTCTAGAAGTGTTCAAATATTTTCATGACCTTAATACTGTAAGTACGAAAACGTGATATCGTTTCTTGCAAAATATTTTTTAAGACTAGCAAGTATAAAACGATTTCATTCGTGAAAATGAAAGGTGATAGTGACAGGGCCGCGTGTAAATCGGAAGAAAAATAGTCGGCTATCCCTGGGACGTGAAAATATTAAATTGTATTCCTATGGGTTTTCGAGTCGATGGAACGGAAACGGAGGGGGGTAAAGGGCATCTGAGATCACTAACCAATATTTAATCAACTTTCCAGGAGAATATTATTCTCCCGACAAATCAAGGACATATGTATCAGACCGCTAAGGGGGGTTGACGTTCTCTCACTCTATTGATATAAAAGACGAAACGCCGTTTATGCGAGTGTGCGAGTGTTTACACGCGCACGCATGTTTGCCGTGTTCCCATAGACGTAGGCACTAAACTTACCTTACGTGACAGTTTTTCAACGGATCCATCAATTCACTTTCCTTTTATTTATATTTAATTTACATGAATAGGTCGTAAATATTTTATCTATAATTTTTCGCTTTGAATTACACAAGTTTGTTCATTATTATGCGATAAAATTAAATTATGTATAAAAGTTATTTGAATCATTGTAAATTTCTTGTAACATTTTCTACCAATCAAATTTACCTCTGTTTGAAAAAATATTATCACAGAAATCTAGTTTATAATAATCGACTAAGAAGGTAAAATCGGTACCTTCATAACCCATAAGCGTAAACAGATGCAACAGTGCAACAAAGAGTTCATATTATTGTATCTTACACTAACATAACCTTTTATATAAGGTATGTGCAGGTTCGAGTTTCTATTAGAGCAGCATGAAGAAGTTGTGGGAAGGTCTACGCCAATGGATGAGTTCGTTCCTGTGTGTTCTCAGTATATACACTATGGACGATTTGGTGTTGCACGACGTACTACGTTCGCGTACCCTGGAAGAGAATTCCCCTGAGACGAGACACGGGGAAGAGGGTCGCGCGCCAGGACTGCTCTCATCGTGGCCCTTTCGTGAGAACAAGTGCGAAACAAGTGTCGCACAGGTTCCTACCACCTATCTAAGGTCGCTCCCGTGTCATGTTTAGTCATGTAATTTCTCTATCTGCAGATAAATCATATTTCATGCTCTCTAGTCCCTTGGCCTTTATGTATACGATATTTGATGTTTCTACTGCCTTATGTAAATGGTTAAGAGATGTAAAAGCATGGTAATTCCATAGGAATATTATCGTGAATTTCGTTTATCAACAGTATTACTATGTTATTGTCTAATAATCGTTTAATTGGTCTAAACACAATGAAAGATTATTTGTGTTTTGTACTGCTTAAAATAGTAATTTTATTTACAGCTCATTTTTTAGGAATTTTATTTTTCAAGTCCAAAATTTATGTTTTTTTTATTTGTAACTTATTTGAGAAATTATAACTTCTCAATTTCTATGATTTCTCAAATAATTATTACATTTCAGTTTCATTTACAGCTACATATTGTTAAATTGATTCTTTCTTAAAATTTATTTACAGCTACAGTCAAAAATATTTCACAGTAGATCTACAAAACTAAACATACAAAGTCTGCTTCAAGCTTTCCTATCTTCATTGTAGCCACTAAAAACCTGTAATTAAAAAACGACTCAAGCTCAGCCTACTCACCCCTCACCAAGGTAATCCATCATGCTCAATTTATGTAAAGACTAACGATGCCTAACATCAGCACTATCATTCAGGAAGCGAGGCACTCATTGTACCAAGGCAGCCGCAGAAGGAGCCAGGCGTAAACATACGTAGGGTGGCTGAAGAGAAGCGTGGCTCTGGTGTCCAGCGGAAACGGCCTGCTCCGGAATCGATCGTAAAATCGAGACCAGGGGAGAGGGCTGGCATCATCGAATGATAGCGTTCATTCGGGCTGATGGCTGTTAGGGAGAGGTCGCCCGACGAACCGGGGGTGGCACACCGACGGGGATGAACACAGAGATTCGGAGGGCGGCGACTGCTCTCTCATCCAGCCGAGGGGTGGCACCGTGGATCGACGAATCAGCGCTCAGAGAACGTCAGACAGTGACCAAACCCGTTTCTCCGTAACCGACCGACGGCCACACCCCCAGCGTGCACCCTCTCCGTCGGTTATTGAATTAAGCTTATCATTTGATTTTGAGGAGACCCACCAGTCGGTCGTCTCGGGCTCTCTTAAGCGGGCCGAAAAACTTCTTTCTATCCGCGGCTATAATCGCAATAATTTGATATCGCTGATCCGATTACGCGTCATAAGCTGCTATCGAGCAACCGGCTGCCGCCCGCGTCCCTTAGCTCTTGTCCGCGATCAGAGAGAATTACGTGACGCTGCCACCGTTACTTGTACACCCTGGCCTGCTGATTAACCGAGATTTCCACGACGGAAGAAACACGCCGCTGCTAGGGCCAAAATCAACGCCGCGGCTAAGGCCCGGCTGGGGCCCTCAGTTTCTTTTCTTGCGACACTCTCATCTTCTTTTTAATCCTGTCTACGCTCAGATCCCTCGAATCTGCATGCTGCAGTGAATGGAAGAGCCAGCTGATCTTATTTAAAGCCGTGGAACTATCAGGATCAAATCAGCCAACGACCCGGTGCCACTAAGATCAGCCAGGATCTAACAACAACCAGAAGGATTCAGTTTTATGGGATTCTGATTGAGTGAAGAGTCAAGATGAGGAAGAGATAAGAGGATTCGATGAACTGTCCAGGTGTTTCGCGCTCAGTGCCCTCGTCTATTCGCCTCTGACAAAGTCAGACACGCCTGTGACGAAGGAACTCTGCACTTTTGTCTTGGAATTTCGGTGCTTCGAGTGAACCATGGATTATTCGTACTTGAACCAGGCGGCTGCCGCTGCGGCCGCCGGTTTCGAGGCTTCTAGCTGTGCTCTGGCTGCCAGTGAAATGCAATGTGGATACGGGGACTTGAGTTCTTGCTCACAGATGAGCCAAGCTGCTTATCGTTACACGGCTGCGAGGGCTGCTGGCTATCCAGGCAACGCGGGAACTACGAGTACAGGAAGCACCACGCCGCTGGGGGCCCATCACACCACCCACTCTCATGCCCACGCGCACCACGGGGCCCATGCAACCCCCTGTTCGGTAATGGCCGCCAGATCTCAAGAGGTCCACAGACACGCCGCCTCGATCTTCCCGTCGGCCATTAATCTACAGAGTGAGTGCTTTTATCTGTTCTTTTGGGAAGAGGGGAATAGATTGTGATGAGCTTTTTCTGGACGAGAAACGTGCTTTTCTATTTTACTTTTGTCCTACATTATATTTTATGACTACGATGATTCTATTTTGTATTATATTTTATAATTTTATAATTATTTTAATTTAGTTCTTGTTTTAATATGTCAGAGATTGTTTAGGATTTTGGTAGTTTTTATTTTAACATAATTTAGTTAGTACTTGAAGAGGTTGTTGTATCGTAGAATATTTCTAAGATCGTCTGAGCGACAAAGAATATTTGTTTGTAAATTTGTTCAAAAAGGAGAATTTGGTTTGACAGTGGCCTCTCTCTTCTGTAATTCTATAATAATTCTGTTCCATAAGTCTATATCTGTTTTGTGACACTGTCTTCCATATACCTCCACCAATATTCTATAATTCTCTCTCTTTAATTCTGTAACTCGGCTTGTGTTATCCGCTAGAAAAATTAACCAAATTCATTGTCCATAAGCAATTTCCTTTTCCCATAGATGGTACAATTTTTCTTTCACTGTCTGAAAGATATCATAATAAAACTTCACAGTGAATTTATATACTTCACTTCTATCCGATCTCTTTAGTAGGAAGATAAAAAGTTAACATCGCTGTTTATTCAGAGATTTAAAACCCTCGTCGCTATCTTTATAAATAGTATCTTCTTGTTTATCTCTATTACTTACACAATTTCCAATAAATATATTTTAGGACATAACCATGAAACACTAGATCCGGAAAATTCCAAAGCACCAAAGTCCGTATTAATTGTAAATAAATGCTGCAGAGGGAATCTAATGAAACTCTCTCTTCGATCCAGCAAACTCCCATTCCTCGAAGACAAGCGAACAAATCAAACACGCTACGTCGTTAAAACGATAGAATTTACAAAAAGGAACAATCAATTAGAGGTGCAGGAAGGCAGCTTTGAAAGGCGCAGGCGGGGCGAAGAAGACGGTCTTTCCCGCAGAAAAAAAGAAGAGGGTGGTCCTTCTTTCCTCAAGGGAAAGTTGCCATGGCATGGTCTCCATGCTCGAACCTACCACTGTGGTATTTCCTCTGGAAACGACGACAAGATGGCACTGAAAATCAATGGATGTGTCTCGTCCCCTCTTTCCCTCTCTTTCGTATTCTTGCTTCTCTTTCTTCGTCTCTCCCTCATTTACCGGTTCGTTCATCTGGTACCAGCTCTGCACTGTCTCATCCCACGTTTCCTTTACCCCTGGCTCACTCTTTCTCGCCCTCTCCCTCTTCAGTCACTCATTGCTATGGTTACGTTGCTCGCTATCCCAGCCATCCTCACCTATATTCTATAATCTATAAGCTACCTCGTGCTCACAGACACGGAGCTCTTCGTGCAAACGTTGCACCTTGGACCAAGTAATTCGACCACACTGATTTTCTTCATATTTTATCAGCCTCGCCAATGTGTGGCTGATTTAGAGGAACCCTGGAAGTTCTGTCTCTGACTACTGATTAAGAGAAAGTTGGGATAAGTTGATTTAGAGAGTTGGTGCAGTAGGTGAAAGTTTTATGCTAATGTAAGTTCGTCTTAGCAAGGTTCATAGCGGATTGATCAATTCTTTTCCTAGATTTTACGAACCATGGATTTGGTTCTGAGATTTTGGAAACTTTTTAAAGAAGTTCATGAGGTTTTGGTTAACATTTTGTGGATTTTGTGATGCATGGGTTTAATCGTAGAAACATAGAACAAAAGGTATAATACTTGGAAAAGTATACCAAGAAATAACTCCGAAAATTGAAGATTCGATAATTGTTCTGTTTGCAGTTAGAATTATGAATCATGGATTTGGTTAAAGACTTTAGAAATATATGTACAAAAGGTACATAGCTAAATTGCAGATTGTGTAATAAACGTAGCGTATGCGATTAGAATTAAAGAATATTAAATTGAATTCTTGCTCTGAACAATTTCGTAACACTGCTTTAATAAAGTACAAATCATTTTCACTGATTCAAATATCCTTCTTTTCTTATTTTCAGGTGGATTAGGATATAAGGCTTACTCAGGACACGATGGTTTAGCAGAGAAGAGAAAACAACGTCGGATACGAACGACGTTCACATCGGCTCAGCTTAAAGAATTGGAGCGTGCCTTCCAGGAGACCCACTATCCGGATATCTACACTAGAGAAGAAATTGCCATGAAGATCGACCTGACGGAAGCTAGAGTCCAAGTAAGTGGTGTTTTAACTCAAAGAAAGAAGATAGTGAAACCTACAATGAACTGGTCAGCTCCATTTTCTGTAAACTCAAATATCTACAAATTCTATCTTTTAATATCCAAGAAACAGGTGATTTGTTCCTACAAATTTATTCATTATAAATTTAGCACAAATAATAGTAAATTTCCAGATGCCTTTGCGCAATTAATATTTCTAACATCATTATTTTATTATATTTCACAATTTATAACGTTAATCAGTGTAACTTCTGAATGACTCAATGTTGTACAATTCACTATCATTTTCTTTTACTCTCATATGTATAATTGTATTATTGTTTAATTGTATAATTGTATATGTATAATTTGAATTTGTGTGCTTCCACTTTCTTATGATTGCAAATTGCGTTTTGCAGTACAATTATAATTGAACACAACGAAACTCAACTAGTTAATAATGGTAAAATTATACTACCTTCGCGAAAAGTATATCTTAGAATTATTGTATTTTTATAAAGAATATATTGCTAGTCACTTAACTTAGTGACTGTCACGATAGCCAATGGGATTATAAAAATCTTATATACTATATTATTATCCTAAAGAAATCCTCAAGAAAGATTTTGTCAAACTTAAATGGAGAATACAATCAACCCAGCGACCGTCGCAATAATAAAATTGATACTATTCTTTAAAACAAGTGTAAAAACTCTAACGAATTTGACGATTTTCCTCAAAAGAGCGTTCCACTCTGATTGCAAAGATCCCAATCAAGAAAAGCTGGAAGAAACAAGCTGGACAATAGATTATTCTTTCGTTGACTTTTACTTGGAGGTCCTCCCTCTGGCATCACCTAAAATCAAGCGCCGGAAACGGAGGGACAAGGGCGATGGTGGAACCCGGACGCTATGTAATTGCATTACAAGCCCCATTTTCGTTTTCACGGTTACCTGCAAGTTGCTGCTTGATGGATTATACCTTCTAATGCATGTGACGGATTAACTTGAACTTCTTGCACACTGAAGATTCTGGAGGGAGATTCTCGTGTCTTCCCATGACGTACAATCGAACACGCGTTATTTATGATCAAATTAATGTGTTTTGCATGTTGGCGGCTCTCGCAAGCTTTTATGGATAAACCAGTTCTCTTTTAATCTCAAATGCGTCGATATCCATTCTCTTCGCTCTTCTTTCGTTTTCCTTTTTGGCTCTTTAATTATAGATTTTAACGGTACTCGCATTCTTTGTTAGTCCTGTGTTATTCAGATATAGTGGCTCATATGAGGCATTAAGATCGAAAGAGCTAAGCCACATTTTTTCTGCGAATGTAGGTTTATAGATTGAGTGAAGATTTTTATGCAAACTGATAGTTTTATGAACGCATCTAAAGCAATGGAAATTTGTATCGTTCTATTTAAAATTATGAGGCATACTCTGCCTCGAGTATTTTATGATAAATTTGTATTCTCTTCGTTTTTGGCTTTTAATGGCCATAAAAAAAGAGTATGTTCGCACGTTCATCTACAAGAAGAGAAACTGATTGAAAAGTAATGTAAATTACAATGATCTCTCGTTGTCGAATATTTGGATAATGAATTGCTCAGAAATAGATTAAAATGAAATAATCGTCGTAACGCGATACGAGATTGTATTTTTAATTATTTCAATTATTATCTGATATGTGGTGTGCTCACGAATGCAATTTCCTCATGTGATATAGGAAACATTGAAATATGAGATATTCACAATCTTGAAAGAATTGATAGATGGTGTTCTGCATTTGTACACTAAATTGTACAACTGCTAGACAATACAATTTATGTGAAGCAAATGTCAGTATATTAATAGTATTCCATGTTTCTTATTAATATTCGTTGGCATTCGTGTGGGTTACATTACGTTTAATTACATTTTTCTATGTTATATACATTCTATGCATTTTTGAATTCTGTGCCTGAATTCTTAAATTTCTCATAAATGTATTCATTTATCCCAAATCCGGGTCCAAACAACATTCATTGCACCGACTATTTCGTGCTCGTGTCTATTTCAAGCTACGAATTGCTCAGCTTATCGAGTATTAGTGTTAGTAACAATTGGTGACGAATTTGGAAATTGGATAAAATTCATACACTGTTATCACAAATCTACCAAAGTGTCAGGAAAGTTACAAAGCAGAGTTATTACAACATTTAATAGGTGAAACAAATTGCAGCCCAGCTTCTGTTCCTCTAATTGACCTGGTAGAAACATGAATTTGATCCTCGATTCTACCTAACAAAATTCGCACTTTCAATAAAATTTGATGCAAGATGAATGAATTCTATCTGAATGACTATTCACACCTATATCATTTTACATCACAAACAACTGTATTTCTCGTATTATCCCATTTAATCACCCCTTCTAACATCAATCAATCTCACCCTCATAATTTTTAATCTTCAGCGTCTCCCTGAAGGAAAAGAGGATTATTTCAGTAATTTTCGTCCTGGAGATTGATGAATCCAAAGTCTATGACTCTTTCGTCTATTTTCTTACTTTCTATTTCTCAATTGAACTTCATGAATATAAGGATACCTTTGACGATGTCTCTACATTTTAGGCAGATGTCTGGTCTCGTTTCAAGAATAGATGGCTTTCGATAGACGAAGATTGTGCGAAGAACCAACGTCTTCCTTAATCTTGATCCTTCTATAATAATAATAATCATGCTTGCCAATCACAGAAGCTGCACGTTAGCGACCTGGGAAAATGGTAGTCATAGTGTGCTATAGTACGCCGAACTCTTGCGTCGGATTAAATTTATCACATCGTCCAAGTGACGGGGATTGCTCGTGCGACGATCATGACGACAATGTGAATGGAACTGCGATATAGCTTGTTAAACAGGATTATTATAATTGAACGTTGGTATAATCATAGCGAAGGAGCTAATTTACAGGGGCAGGTGAAAGTTTCCGGATAAATAGATTTTTTGGTTTCTGTTAGAAAAGTGAAACTTTGAGATTTTTGTTGCTCAGCTTTTTGTTGTTAGTTGTCCTTCGTTATAGACAAATTTCTGTGAATAGTTTCTATGAATAAGAAGGAATTATAGCAATGGAAAATTATATCAAATCGACTGCGAAAGAGGAGCGTAATAGATGATAAAAGGAACATTTTTTTATAAATATAAATAATATGTAATAAACATACAGTAGATTTCATTTTATTGACATTAAAACTACTGATGATTGGAGCGTAAAATTACAGTCATTTTGATCACTTAATCAATATCAATGCTATTAATGTACTATTGCTTCAATATCAATAATAGTAAAAGTTTGAAAAAAGAAATTGTTCGCTGTAAAATACAGTAGCAAAGTATAGTTGCTGTTTCAAATATAAAAAACCTATATATGTTTATAAATTAATTTAATAGAAAATTAATTCACTGATAAATAGCTACTACAAATAATAATAAATATATATATATATATAAATATAGAATATGTATAAATAATAAATCTAACTTTTTTAAAGTTCCACTATCAAGGAATAATTTATTGATTTAATAAATGTTTCTTTTATTGTTCTCTGTTCTGTATTTGATTGATGTGTAATTCTGAAAGCCACTATGTACCGTGGCTAGTGTAATATTTTAAGAGCGAAAATTGCAGTTGCGCCAACAAGTTTAATGTCATAAAATCTGTATTTTGCCTAATTGCGAAACAGGCTGTTCACTTTTGACACTTATTGCCAGCCGGTAAATTCAGTTAGCTAGGAACTTTATTGCTGCTAACACTAATCACCGATGTCCCAGAAACATATTCTGAAAACGTTCAGAAATTACATTATCAGGGAAAATGTAATCTCGTCGATGGCAACGGTGCAAAAATATATTGGAAACAAACGAGCTTAGGTGTTTCGGATTACGATATCATCCGCGACAGTTGTTTGTGACGTAAATGTCACGAGTCCTCTAACTATAGTATTAATAATTCATCCTCCAACGATAGTATTAATAACTAAAAACATGAATTATGCTATTATTAATAAGCAGCTTAGAATATGTTCATCTATCCATTATAAAAGTAGAATTCCCAATTTGATAATCCTATAATTTCTATTCTATTAGTTTGCTGATAACAATAACGAAAAATGAATTATTCTATTATTAATAATGAAGACTCTAATGTATTTATCGTGGAAATAGAATTTCTAATTTCGTCATTGTACTATTTTTCAATCGTAATGGAATCAAAGCAATGAATTTTTCCATTAATGAAATTTCTAATTTTAAGTTTTTCTAATTTCCATACTTTCCTATATAATTTCGTTGCTTTATAAAATTACGTTATTGAAGAATAATAAACTATTTTCGCATTTCTATTAATTACACATAGAATATGAGAAATCAATGGTACAAGGAATTATAATTGTCTAGCTACAACTGAACATTCTGCTTAGCTCATCTGGAAACCGTAAACGTGAATGTACTACGCACGCATGATAATTAAGCACGAAGTTACTATCAATTTTCTATTAGTTTGCGGCATCACGGGCCGACCGCCATTTCTAGAGAGGTTTTCCCTGACGTAGGGTAGTCGGTTCGAGTCTTCCCTAATTCCTTAGCCTAAGGTCCACCCTTAAGACATTTGAAAACTTTATCGATTTACATTACAGATTCTCCTTTATTTTATTGTAAGATATTTTACCAATATTCACCTGCAATTGCGTACAATCGTCAAATTAAGTTTGAGATGTTTCCTTCGTTCTTTGTAGATCGTTTGAGCAACTTCGTATTTTGTACTCTTTGCAACGTCTGTCGTTTGATTAATTGTGAATTAACAGTGTTGCACGACACGAGAAGGAAAAGACAAGAAAATTGTATTGTATTGTATTGTATGAAACTGAAAGAATTTAACTTAAAGCAACAAACATTATCTGTCGTTCAAACTGTGAAAGAAGCGGAAGGAGAAGATGAACAAAGGAATTGACAGAATTTTTTACATTGTTTGTTAGAAATTTAACCGTGAAACAACACAGGATGGATTTCATTAAAATTTAAAAGAAGAAGAAACATGAATAGAGCTGAAAACAAAAAGAAGAAAGGGATCTGCAGTTCTCTTAAAAACAAGTTACCTTAAAATAGAATGCAAAACAAGATTTCCAAGTAACAGATTAAAAATTCAATCACTTTATGATTGGCTCTGTTCGTCCAAGGATCAGGGCATCTCCATCGTTCCCCATAAATCAACATCTTGGCTGAGGAGCTGATCCGCTCAATTCGCCAGCATTATGTATGCTCGCAGGTTGTCTGGAACGTTAATGGAGTTGTAATTCATACGGAATGACATGTGACTCAGAACAGTGAAACGTGTCGCCACGCGACATTCTGCCACCCCTGTCCATGGTGTCATCAATGGGATATAGCACAGAATAGAAGCTACCAGAGGGTGAACAGGGTGGTGTTGTTCTGCTGGACCAACAACCGTTGCTCTTACCAGCTCCTGAGGGTCTACATTCAATTGAACAAAGTGGAACGATCTAGCCAGCTCGATTAATTCCATGGTGGAACCATTTTCTATCGCTTGAAACTTGTAAGGTTTGACGGAATATGGAGATCGGCTGGTCTTCTTGAAGTTGGAGCAATTGTAATATCTGTAACAGAAGATGCAAGCTTGAATCTTTTGTTCAGAATGCTATTTGTTGAGAATGAATTGTAGAATTTGCGTTAACAACTTTGAATTCTCTGCTTTGAATACTATATTCAATTGTTCATGCGAGAATTTAGAAAAGAAAATTTTGTAAAATTTATGTAATACAATAATATGGAAGATATTGCGGAGAAACGTCGCTCCTAAAACTGTAAGAATTATTATGGTAGACTGTTACCTTGGATTTTATGATCTAGGTATTACAATAGTTATTTGTGATATGAGATTAGAAAATTTGGAAAAGAAGATTTCTAAAATTTATGTAATAAGATATTATATAACATCTTCTTCTCTTTTAACTTCTCTTTTAAAGAAACTTCTCTTTGAAAACTATCACAACAATCATGATAGTCTGTTACTTTGGATTTTATGCCCTGGGTATTACAATAGTTATTTGTGATATGAGATCAGAAGATTTTACAAAGGAGAATTATTGTGTTGGGAAACTATGGAAATTGCATTAAGATAATAAGAATTGAATAAAGTAATATTAAGATAATACATAATGGATATCTCAAAGCAGTACATTTTTACATTATGAAACACTATGGAGGCATTTAGAGGAAATTTCCCTTCTAAATATAATTCTGACACGCTATCATCAGGTTTATACATTCCAATAAAATCCAAATTTTGATGAAATTTTACTTCCACGAAATAACAAGTTTTCAGGCGTTATCAAAAGCTGTGGCAGAGATATAACAAAGAAACACAAAGGGAACTAGAGGAGAATCGAGTAATTTAGAGATAGACAGCCTTGGGAGAGTCCTGGAAAATCAACATGAATTTCTTTTCCCCGGTGGGACACAGTCGAGCACCGTCACGGGAAGTTGGAGGGTGATCGGGGAGCAGTCTCTGACGAAGGGTCTTCGCCGGTAAGAAGAGGCAGTGTACTCAAAAAAGAGGAGAAAAACACACTTGGAAAAAGTCGAAGCAGAGAAGAAATACAAAGATGTATTTCACTAAAACGCAGACGTAGAAGAAAAATAAAGGCGTCCTCCTCTGGGAGCAATAAATATCGTCATCTTCCATCTATATTAATTAAACGTTAGTATTTTGTATCATGATAAAACTAATTACAGTATAAAATGATAGAATATACAAAATAGTATGAGAAGATAATTTGTGAATGAAATATTCATGGCTAAAATGAGGAAAGATATACATAATGTAACAATCAATGGTATTAATAATTCTACTGTTAACAATTCTTTTCTGATAATAGAGAAATGATTTTGTCTATGATATATAGGAAAAAGGTCCATTAACGATATTCCAAAGCAACAGAAAATAGCAGAATACAGTTTGCAGCCAAAAGGAGAAAGCTAGGAGGAGTAGCAGAAAAACATATCCGGCGTAGAAGAATGAATGATAAATGAACAGGGAAGATGTAGAAAGATCAAAAAGCAACGACGAGATAGGCAATAACGCTTCCAACGAAAGGATCCTCGTTGGGAAAGCGGCAAGGAAAGAGGAGGGAAGGGGGATCGGTTGGCTCGCTGGCATCGAGGGATGAAATGGGGAAAACATTGGAGCTGGCTCGACTCTGGTAGGCCGAGGGTGGCTGATACACAAGGGGCCCATGGCCGGAGTGTGCCCTGGTAATTGCGAGCTCTATGTAGATCCACTTACGGTGATTAAAAACTGTCCTGCTGGGTATCATCTACGGAGAACGACGTCGACTGTTGCAAACACACCGGTGCACGACGGTATTCGCCGTTTTCCATGGAACTCCTTCGACGCTGGCCTGCGCGTTATCGCGCTGATGGTTCAGATTAAGCTGGGTAATTGGTGTTAAGAATGGTCTGCGTGCGGAATACAGGGACTGGTATTTAGTTGCCAGTTGGAGAACCGTCAAGGAGGTGCTAGAGGAATTTAGTTAATGCGAATATATGTAGGTGGCATGGGATCTTTTATTTTTGTTCGAATTACAGAGTGAAGTTTCCTTCCTTATTTCTTGCTCAGAGGTCAGAGTATTTAGAAGAAGAATTAATTGGTTGAGAGGTATTCTGAGGAAGTTATCTTGAGTTAGAGTGAGGATTTTTGGTATGACGCTTCCATAGCAGCTATTTGCAATTAGAAATTGGTAAGTGTTATTATTTCTTCTGTATTAGATGTCAGAATATTTGAGAAACGGATAAGGTGGTAAGGACATCAAAAAAGAGATTCTAATAAAAAAAAACTAGTAAAGAGCATCAAGAGAGATTGTAATAATTTAAAAGGGAACGTGCAAGGGTATCAAGAAACAATCAAGAAGAAGACTCCAGCAGTGAAAAAAGCAGTTTGAGGAGAACAAGAAAAGGACTCCACTCCTTGAAAGTCAAAAGGAAAGATAAAAGAGAATTGCTGCGATGAAAAATAGCAGTGCAAGATACTACAAAGAAATTCCAACGATAAGAAATTACAGGAACTTTAAGAAGACGCTTGTAGTAATAGGAAAGAACCAGAACGCACAAGCTTTAACAAAAAAGAACTCACAAAGACAATAGAAGGAAAACTCGATAATTGAATGAAACGATAATAAAAAAGAAAATTCCAATAATAAAAAATCTCACAGAGACAGAAGCTAGGAACTGAAGCACAATTACAAGCGAGATACGATCCTGACCAAGATTTCTAGAATTTTACTGTTCTCATACGTGAATCAACTATCAATTGCGTTACTTAATCGATCTTATAGTACTCCTCATATCTAAGTTACTATGACTAGAGTCGAAAATACTGTTTCGCTTGGCTTAAGTAGTGGAACACAGCAATGACAGCGAACCGTGACGGTTGTGGTCAGACACGAAAGTGGATACGCAGTTAATGAGATCTGTCTATAGCGATTTATTCATCAAGCCGGATGGCATCGGCCTGTCCGATGCATCTCTTAATCAAGATTTTGTCTCTGCAGAGCCATGCGTTTCCGTCCCGAACTTATTTGGTTAATTGAAGAAGGTAATTTCTGACGGCTGAGAGTGTAGCAATCACCATCAACTGCAATTCTATTATCGAACGTCTGATTTAGTACCCTTAACGAATCCTTAACCGCTCCGGCTTTATTACTTAATTTTTAGACGAGCAAAATTGGAATTAATTTTATATTAATAAATTAATAAAGGAAGATCAATAAAGGAGTCACGGTAAAAGAAATTGTTCCCTATTCAAGCATAGATAAATATCGTTATTGTACGAATATTTGGAGATCAATCGTATTAATCTATTTTGTAAGATCTATTATCGAGAATGATATTTCTAAAATTTTAGATTCTAGTTTGAGGTTCTGAGTACAATTTTGCTCCGCGACGATTCTATTGTCGTTTGTTTAAGAAGGATAAAGACAAAGATAGTGATCCCAGAGTACAATGATCTCCCAAAGCTTAGAACTAAAATTGAACGTTCAGTTATTAAATAAACTTTCAAGTTGATTGGATATTACATTTCGCTACTTTATAACACGCCAGGTAAAATTTTGCTTCTTCTCGTGGTAATTCTATTTGCCAATTTCATTTAGTAAGATTAACAGAGAATGTCTAATGATCCTTCGAAGCTTCAAATTAAAAAGTTGCATTTTCTAATTTTTTATTGATCATCGATTAAATATAGAAATTCCGCTAGTTTCGCAATTTCTAGATGAAATATTTCTTATCTGCATAACAAATTTATCTCTCCACCTGTAATAAAAAAAAAAAGAAAATACAAAAATAAGAAATAGCAGATAGTAATCTGCTTCCAAAGGTTAGGTTTAAACGATCATATGTTCGAATTACTTCATTTGTATTATTCAATGGAACGTGAGAATTGCGCGTTTTCTGATTTACCGTCAAAGCGGAAGTGATCAGGCGTAACAGTGATTTCTCCTAACTTCCTGCCGTCGTGATATTGATAGCATCGCTTCGGATATATCCTTATAACTCGCTTAATGTGACGCATCGAGAGAATCTTGGACGTGCCGTGAATCTTTCACGAGCTTCAACATCCTCCGGTATGAAAAGCGAATCCTTTGGTCTGATCGGGCGTCACATCTTTCACTTTCAACGTCCGCGTGACGAGATCTTAAAAATTCATCGAACGACGGTCAAAATTGGAATTAACATGAAAATCGAATAAGCAAAAATTACGTTATAGACGGATGGGAAGTGGTGAATTTGAAATCTGAGAGACGCGTTTCCGATCGTTGCGCATGATCCTTTCTCGTCGCTTTCCTACGTAAACGAACGAAGTTCCAGGCAGGTTGTTCTTTTTTCTAATCTTGTTATCGTACTTTTCTAACTTTCACTTCGCTTCTTGCACAAATTCTTAGCAGTGTCGAGTAAGTTCTTTAAAATTCGAAAGATTTCCAAACTCCTACTGTTCCCGCCGGAACCTTACCATCCGTCGGCAATTTCTCGCGTATCAGCATTTTAATATTTATTTTGAGGTTACTCCGTCTGCTAATTCGATTACTTCCATATTCCTGAGATTTTCTTTTCCTAAAGTTGTGTATTTATAGTTACGTTGGTTTATAGGTTTTACGTTTGTGAAACTTTATATTTTTTAATTATTTCATAGTAATTTGAATCTGGGGTATTTATCAGTGTCTCTACTTACATTTTTGTTATGCCACGTTTTTACAAGACTAAAAGAAAGAATCATAGACCAGATAACAAGACATAGATGGTACAAAGTGACGTCAAATTTTTGATCTGTCGTATATCTGTCTCAGTGGTTCGATAAAATATTCTTCGCTCGTCTCACGACATCCCATCACGCTGCCACGTCTTTCAATCCTGAAATATTCTTGTTTTCCTGTTAGGATCTCCGTCGGTAAGTTGGGATCAGCCCCTCAGGGCGGCAACCGGGCAAAATCCTTTGCTAACCTATCCAGAAGGAGGAAATCACTACGACTCACAATCGTTAGGGTTAATCTAACGAACAAATACACCGCAAACTTGTTTCTATCAACGCAGAATCCCTAATGGTCCGTCCATAAACTTCCACGCTCTCCCTACCAAACTGTTCACGCTTGCTTTCGAAATATTTGTCCTCCTTTCCACTTAAATTACAAAATCCAAACGTATTCATATTTCAGTTGAAAAGGACGTGCTATTTGGAAGAAGGAGAAGATCGAATAGACCGTAGATCTAATGACTCTCTGTTTGTGACTGCGATGACCTCGAATACTTTGGATGTTCCAGTTGCTGCCAGAACTTCTAACTTCGTCGTTTTCTAGGTCTTCGTTTAATCGGTGAATTTAATTGCATTTATTTTTATGAATAAAATCGTTTCTCTTTTTGGTTACTATTTTTTTTTTTTTTTTTTTTTTTTTTTTTTTTTTTTTTTTTTTTTTTTTTTTTTTTTTTTTTTTTTTTTTTTTTTTTTTTTTTTTTTTTTAAGTCTATAAATTTTACTCTCTTCATCCTCGTTCAATCGGTGAATTCAATTTCATTTATTTTTCTAGGTAAAATCATTTGTGGTTTGGTCGTCTTCTGTAACTTGGAATCTATTTGGTTGAAGTAATCTTCGTAGTAGACTGGTTAAGTTATAGTAAGGAATATTGCAGAGAAATAGTAATTTTCATTAGCGTTACGAGTCGAAGTTCTAATAACCGAGGAAAGTTGCCTCGACGGATCCGTCGCTACTCCTTATCCTGTAGACATTACTTTCACTGCCACCGTCTATTTCTCCATTATTTTTTACAGCTTACAATCACCAACAACCTTCAACAACGATTTTTTAATTCGTCCGTTTTAATGCTTTCGTCGATTCCATTTTTCCTTTAATTCTCTCTGAAATGTATCAAAATACCTGTTACAGGTTCTTCAAAATCCATAATTCAGGATTCAGAGGTTCTGGAACACGCAAGAATTCATATCCTTAGGAAATTAGTGATAGAAATGTAGAGGGTTGGTCATAAGAAGAAGAAGAAAATTTCCGAGGAAATATTTTTCAATGAGATCGTCATCTTACGTTTTATTATAATCGCCAAGATGAGGAAGGTCATAAATCCGAATGAAGGTCCCCTGCCATTGTTATTCTCTCGCACTGTCGAAGGTTTAAATTAAATTGAGGATCACTGGCAATTTTTAATAGCCGTTTAATAAATGAACAGAATCTTTCAACCGCTTTAATCTTACCAGAACAGTGGCATGAAAAATGGCATTAATATTCCACGAGATTTCCAAGTTCTCGTTAGTTCTGAGGTATTTTTGGTTGGGAGAGACACGGATGTTTCAACAAATGTTAACGTCGTTGCTGACTGTAGCCTGATGAAATTACGTCACCGTCGGGCAAAAACTATGTGACATACGCAGAAAGCCGCGGGTACGTGCCAGTGACAACACTAATAATTCGTATTTGGCCACCGACCAAACCCCGAAGAGACCGTAGAGCATGTGTGCCGTTGTTTGCCGAACGGACGACGACGACAGCGTGAATTAGGGAGACTACGTGCCGGCGTTAATGTTAAATAAATACGGTACGCCTAAATAAAATGCAACGAGCCGCACCGACAGATGTCCACCTCGTTTTGGATAAATATTTAAGCCTCGCTTTACGCGCCCCGTTGTCTCTGCTTCGCTGCTTTCCTCTGCTGTCAAACAGCCCTCGCTTGTCTTTGCAAATTTTTCTCTCAGCCGTTTCGGCTACCTTCGTTTCTTCAAGTTTTTGCCACAGACTTTTGCGACTGGCTGGCAGCTACTCCGTTGAATGTCACTCAGAAGTCTCAAATATCTGTCTACATGCTCGATATTTGAAATCTTGTTACGTAGGAATTATAACATCAACGTGAAGCTGTGTAAAAGAGCGAAAGGATATCACAAGGATTCAGCGAGGATAAGAAGGATCAACGGTATAAACCTAAAGAAATCGCAACTGTTATTGTCTGTTTAATTTCCCTGAGAAATCCGTGAGAAAACCTTGCGAAATCTAAAGCTAACCTCGCTATCGACTGCCAGGGATTCGTAAAATCATCCTCTGGTTCATCGCTATAAGAATTCTAATAATGATAATATCAAAAGTGAGAGGACGAAGGATGAATAACGTTAACCCCAAGAATCTGTCCATTCTTTACCTTCCAAAAAATTCCAAATGACAGTCTCCTTAATTCCAGAAGCCTGCAAAATCCAAGCTTAACGCTGCTGTGTGTCAAATAGGGATCATGAAATCATCATTGGGTTAATCGAACGAAGGTCTGCAACACGCTCCACGTTCTTCTCAAAGTTTACACGAATTTCTGGAACGGAGAAAGCGCGGCTGTTGAGCAGAAGCAGTAGCAGCCAACAGCAGCAGCAGCAGCAGCAGCAGCTGATAAAATCCAATAGCAGTGTTTGCCATCCGGAAAGGGCAATCACGTTCATCATGGTGTTCCGCGCCCCTGACTCTCTGAATCCACCCCTTTCCCCCTCTTTCCCGGCTTCTACCACTCAGCCTGCTCCTACAACGCAGCCGCACCTGGAAAATCTAGGGGTGGGATCCACGTGCGCTCATGCCGAGGAACGAACGAAAGGGGATACAGAAAGAGAGAGAGACAGAGAGAGAGAGAGAAAGAGAGAGAAGATGAAGAGAGACGAACGATGGCGGGAAGAGGGAGGGTAGCTTTACTGGTCAGATAAACGGTAAAGCAAATAAATCCGCTACTTTAACATGCAGGTCACCGCCGCTTTCCGTTTATTTTATTCGTTAAATATTTCATTTGGCCAACTAGAGCCAATTACGAGCGCTGCCTGCGCCGACGTTTCGCTCTGACGAGCTGGACACGGACATGACGCGCTTTTACGCCATCCAATCCCCTCTTCCTCTTTGTTTCCGTGAATCCATAGACGTTTTTGGTCGGTTTTTCATCATCGTACATGGTCGCTGGAATTTTTTCATTCGAAGCGGATATAGCAGCGTAGTAGGCAAATGTGTCGAATTGCAGAGTTTTCGCTATTATACTGTAGATTTGCTATAGTAAAAGAGAACTATGCATGCAACGATGAAATGAAAATGATACGTCAATTAGACGGCGGATTTTGATGCGAAAATTCAGTTTCGTAGAAAATTATTTTATACTTGAGAATTGGAATATTCCGAAGTGAAATTCAGAATGGTAATTTAAACGAACGAAGGAACACGATAATTGAAGACTAGTCAAGTACACACCTGATATGTGAGTAATTCAAGAAGTTAAAATACTTAGTAGGAGAAACAAATTTTTACGTACATCGGTTCCCTTCCTTCGCATTTCTTCGTAAAGATCTGATTACACGTAAGATTAAATTAAGGTGGATATTAACCCTTTGCACTCCTATGTCGAGTCACACTCGACATCAGTTTTTATCTGAGGAGCTCCTTTGTCGAGTCCCACTCGACATTCTTTCATGTCCAAATCAGTAGATGTCGCGCACACATTATCGACACTTACCGAACTGGCTTATTTACCTAGCTTATGCCAGTCTGCTTAGGGTTTGAAAATTGCATACCTGTCACCCTCTAAATATTTACAATGAGTGAAAGGCGCGAAATAAATAAGGACTTTGACAGTAGTGATAGTGATGACTATGCAAGAAATAGATCTCGAGTGTACAGTCGCTAAGCGTTTGGATCTGCTGGTAACGAAATTGAAATAAAATTCAGAGTGCAAAGGGTTAAACGTGTTGGTCTGTTTTCTAAAGAAACGAGTGATAAAATCGTAATAGTCGATTATATTAAAATCCGTGTAAGTACAAGTACAAAGATAGTGTATGTATATCGGTCGTAATCGTCGTTCGTTCAATGCTCGTAAGTCGATAACAATTTAGGTTAGCAACTAAGTGATTGTGGATTTTGTCATTAGGTGGTATTGCCAACCCAATAACTCTTCAACTCGCTAACTATTCAACTATTCGACTGTTCTAGAGACCACGTTCGTACATTTATATCGACAGGTGTTATTATAAAAGATTGAAAGTTAGAATTCGTATGTAACTCCAGTAACGGCAATAGTATTTTGTCCGCAGTTCGTTTGTCTTTAGACCTTGCAAAACAAAACAATGTTGGTATACCAAGGCGCAATAATATGAGTTTCTGCCGATGCAAATCTTCCATTGACTCATGCGCAGCTACAAAACTAACCCCTTGTACTCGATGAGCATTTCGGTCGGGCGTAGGCGGCAACTCGAGGTGATTTTGCACATATGTGACAAGTGTCTTGTAGGTAATATGAAATGATTTTATAGAAAAATTAACTTAAAAATACATTATATTTTAATAATCTATATATATTTACATCTTCGAACATATCATTTTTTAATATTTTTACAATCCTTTTTTGTTCGTATTAAAATTACATGGAGCTTTCCGTTTAACCAAATTCCATCACAATTAGCAGTCGACGTCGAAGCTGGATCTCGCGGTTGTCGAATATCTTCTCTCAACTGGTCTACCAAAGTTTTTATAAATCGCAGGTGGTTAAGTAGCCTTTCGTTCTTTTACTTTTTTACAGAATATGAGAATTAATTAAGCAAATTTTCAAATCCATTTTTTTTAGAGTTTCTAAATTTACGAAACTGTAATACTTCTGCCGCCATCGTCGAATGTGAACTAACGTCGGAGACGTTGCCAGAACCATAGTTTCGGAAGAATTTCAGCAGAAATATTTCATCTGCGGCTTAAAATGTAACACTTCACGCTTCATAACAAACAATATAAAGAGCCAAGGAATCTATTTACGAACCAATACTGCGCTCTCATCAACTGGAGAGGTGGAAATTTAGCATAAACAGGGGCTATCGCCTCTCATTCCCCTCTCGAGTTGCCACACGGAACGCCCTGGTCACGGAAAATGGCCTCTCGAATACAAAGGGTTAATACCCTATAGCTATAAAAACTCTTGAAGAGCCACGTTTAATTCCTTCACAATTTCAACGAAAACGTTTGTCTCTTCAAAATCTAGTACTCGCGTCAAACCATCCAACGTTTCCTCTCATACATCCGCCTCTGATCTAAAAAAAATCTTCAAAAACTGTGTCCTATAATTGCAGGTATGGTTCCAAAATCGACGTGCGAAATTCCGGAAGCAGGAGAGGCTGGCTCAGCAAAAGTCCACGTCTCAAAGCGGCATAGGAGTAGATAGCGGAGCTTCCAGTCCCGTAGGAGGCAACGTAAAGGCAGAAGGTCGTTCTCCAAGAAGTCCAGCGACGCCACCAGGCAGCTCGAACAGCGTGATGTCTACGAACGAGGCGAAACCAATTCCGAATCCGAATCTCGTGAGCGTGAAACACACCAGCGACACGGCTACGGAAGGAAACTCGCCCAACACACGAGGAAGTAACAGCGGCGGAGGAACATGGGGCTCCTGTAGCCCCAGGCCCTTCTCTGCAGCGCTACCTCCGTATCTATTGGACCCGCTGCCTCTGAAAACCGCGAATCTCTACTAATCGTAACGACGAAACCGCTCCATCCCGGCGAAATTATGTAAATATAGAAAATATCGCACGCCAGAACGAAATACGGATGCTGTTCAGGCTCTTCCGTCGCAAGGTCGTTTTCATTGGTTCGTTGGACGCAGTCAAGCATCCAAGCTTTCCTTGTCAAGGAAGCAATCGAAGGGAGCAAGAACTTTTTACTTTTGGATCCTTTCGGTGAGATTTATTTTCAGTTAATTCTAGTCTTCTGGAACTTTAAACGGTCAAACAGTGAACTTGCAGGTCTAAATATTGAAATATTTGGAACTATAGATACCTAAGAGTTTGGAATTTGAAGAAGCCAAGTATTTGAAAGTCTAGATATTCGAGGATCTTGTGGAATTGTGAAGTTCAGGTATTTAAAATTCTAGAAACTTCAGGGTTTGATATTTTAACTGCCTGAATATCTGTAGCTTTGGAAAGCCAAGCATTTGGAATTTTCTAGATGCTCGAATACTTGGAACTTCGGATGTTTAATTGTAAATTTTGATCCTCTAGATATCTACATTCTTTTTGTATTTCGAATTGTTTTTAGCTACGTTTGATCGTTTACTTTTACAATTTATTTCATTATTTTTCTTTCATCGCTGTAATGTATTGTTCTAATTTTTCATTAATTTGGGGAGTTTATTTAGATAAATTGGATTCTTTAATATTTTTATTCTCTTTTATATTCGTGATTTACAGGAATCTTTCGTTTTTAGACATTTGATGAGATGCATTGCTAATTACATCTGTTTTTTATTTCTATTGACCTTTCGTTTTATAATTTCTTTCAGTGGTAACCGTCTGCATTTGTCGCCGATTACTTTAATTTTCCGTAAATCTAGTCTCGTTTAAGTAAATATAACTTTTGATTTTCTTTTTCCTGGCATGTATAAAGTGAGATCATGAGAAACGACCTCGATGGAAGATATTTACGATGATTCGAAAAGATTCTCGCTGGAAAACCTAGTGATACCGATATCTAAGTACCGTCCTACATTCCTCGTTGATTAGTCAATGAATGGGTAGCATTTATGTGGATAAATCGCACGCAAAGATGTCTAAAAACAAAACCAATCCGGAGCAAGTTTGTGAAGAAACAAGCCAGGAAAATTTTCCAAAGAATTTCAAAGAAATTTGAAACGTAACTTGAAGCTAGCAAGATAGAGAATTTCATTCGACTATCAAGATGAATGTTTTGACTTTAGACGTCTTAAAAGCAACGAGGAAAGACCGTGAACAAAGAAAAGATCTGAACAGCGTTCTCTCCACCACTTTTGTCAAAGTAAAAATAAGCGACACGTTATGGAGAATATCGATGTGGCCGGCACTTGTACAGTTGTTGCTATAAATATAGAAGATTAGTGTTTTACACCGTAAACTCATACTTACTGGTCCATCGAACAGGGAGCAAGGATTCTTTTCCCTTCAAGGTGAACAAAGAGAAGAAGAAAACGCATGTTTAAGAAAAGAAAAAAAAAAAAAAAGAAATAAGAGCGAAAGCTAGATTGTAGCTCCACCGACGTGTGTATCATTGGCCATTCAATATACATCCACAAGAATTATACATTAGCGTAATAAGATTTATTAAGGTCCATTCGTAATAAGGTGTATGTTAGTCCGTGTCCCTGACGATACGAGAACCTTTCTGAGTGAAAGCGATCGAGAGAAAGAGTGAGATAGAGTGAAAGGTAGGAGAGAAGAACGAAAGGCAGCCAGTTCCCGAAATGGTCGAAGGAAAACTTATCGCTGTTCGTTTCGCGGGAATTAAATCCTTCGGTCGAAGAGAAACGACGCACGTTCCATGAAGCGCGTTTAATCTTTAAGTAGCGCGATAGAGATCGTTAATCGATAGACCACGGATTTTTATGCGAAATTAAATTACCTGATGTAGCTGGTACTTCGATAAGCGTACTACGATTTCCTTAGATTTTTTGAAAGCCTAAAAGGATAAAAGAATTAGACACAGACGTGAATGTCCCAGGTTGCGCATGGAGAATTAATAGATGAAACGAATGTAAATTCTAATTACTTTGATAAAATCCAGGTCTCTCGGTCGAGTTCGTGAAGATAATAAATTCGCATAAAAATCCGTAGCCTGATAACCAACAGCCTGGTGATTTATCAAGCCGAGAGGAAAAAAGGTATTTATTTTACACGAACAACTAGCTAAATGTGATCCACCGATCTCTGTCCGATCTGTGTTCAGGCCTTGTATCTATTTACGGCTACTTAAAGATTAAATCATTGATGATTTCCAGCATCCCTAGGACACGCAAATTCCTACGAGAATCTCGCAATTGGAGGAACGTGTCGTTACTATCTCGACGTTCAAACATATTTTTATATAGTAAATGCTTCGGGTCTATCGTCTAGAAGAATTATCGGTAAGGATGCACCGAGGCTTACTTGAAACGATGACTTTTCCTTCGACGAGGTCTTCGATCAGACAAAATTGGAATGTCGAGAATGCCGTGGAAACGACGTTTCGCCGCTTCCCTTTCCACGAAAACACAAGCCAACCCTCTGGTTTGTTTTTATCTTTTTTTTTTTTTTTTTAGTTCTCTTATTCTTTTTTTCTCGAAATATACATTTATTGAAAATAATCATATTTTGCATCTGTTCTTTTTCGCTCGTCATTTCTGTCGTTAACTACAATTGTTGCTGCTGATTGCGGTCCAGGTATTTGTCCTTTGTACTCTCTGTGTCATGCTCGTCACGCCTTTTCCCTCAGACAGCAGACCCTAACTGGAGAAAGTAGATGGAGTGGAAATTTGGCCCAACATTGGTCCCTAACGGAAGTGGACAGGATGTTGAGTCTGCTTTCAAAGGAAAAAGGGAAGGACCGAGCTTCGATCCCGCGAATTTTCGCCATACAAAAGTAATAAAAGCTTGCTCGTTTACATGTGGTTCGATTAATCGTGGTATCTCGGTCGTTCGTGCGCCACGTCGCCGAAGAGCATCGACGAAACGTGCGTGCAGTCTTCGTTACGATCGAATAATCGGTGTGTCGTCGTTTAGCGAACAAATTTCTTGGCTTTCTGTTTAATTTCTGGAGCAGCGTGTTTTTCGTCACTTCGTCAGAGTTAGTCGAGGAGTCAGGCGTCTATACATATACATATTCCTATACACACGAATAAACGAAGAGCCCAGTGCAATATCGCTTGCCACGGTTCTGGTCGTTTATTCGGCTGTATATGGCGGATATAATTATATTTATGTGTATATTTATATTTATATATATATATGAGACTGGTTTCCAGCGTTTCGACGTTCCTGAAGAAGTTAGGCCATCGTCAGGGTACCCGCCCCCATGCCGAAGCCTACACCCTTCGGCCCGAAATTCCGGTTGTAACAGCCACGGCAGTAAATGTCCCCGTCTGGGGCATCGTTCAGATTCGTAGAGTCTAACGAACGGTGGCACTCGGCACAGCTGAAGCAGCGCTTGTGCCACACGCGGTTCTTCGAGATCATCTGCTCTGCAGCGTACACTGGGTAGCCGCAACGCGCGCACCCGTGGCCGTCGTTTCGCTTCTGACCCACCTGAGGCTTGGCATCGATGCTGCAACGATTTATAAAAGCGTCAGAAAAAGTTAGGGACGAGTGCTTGAAATCTGTCGAATAATTGGTCTGCGATCAGTGACTGTTTAAAACTTAACATATCTGTAATTCTCTCTTTGGATTCTAATCACGTTATTGATGCAGATTCTCAGACCTGCTATGAAGAACTGGAAACTGGGAGGATCACAAATATGTCATCTATTCGTCGTTAAAGTTTAAAATCTCAAGCTGGCTATCTCTACAAGGAGAACTACTGTTTAAATCTTCTTCGGATTAGAGTCAAGATACTCGGATTCAAGACGTTTCAGTTCACATTAATCGAGCAATTAAGCGTTAGAAACTTACTATGAGGGAGCGTGATCTCCATTGGTTGAAACGAGAGTCGGGGTATGTCCGAAACCAAATCCTTTGGGTCCGAACAGTTTACTGTAGCAAGATCGGCAGTGGATTTCCTTGTCAGGTCCGTCACAGGCTAGCATGGAGTCCAGAGGTCGATGGCATTCGGCACAGTTGAAGCATTTCTTGTGCCACATAGTACCTTTGGCGAGCTGTTGTTCGGCGGCAAATACCATACCACCACAGCGGGGGCATCCCTGACCAGCTGGTGCCTTGATAGCCGTCGTATCAGGATTGTAAAATGGGCGAGAGGCTGATATTTCTTCCTCTCTGAAAGAAAAATTCTCTTTCACATCCTGTTCTTTCCAGAATATTCCCTTTTTCGTTCGTCAGTGTTCTATGATACTTTGTTTAAATGTCTGAGAGCCTGAAACTCGAACGTCTCAGACTCTAAACATCTCAATGCACTTGAGAAGCCAGAAGACAATTTTTTTTTTTTTTTTTTTTGGAACTCTAGATGCTCAAACGATTTGAGACCCAAATCTTTAGAATTCTAGAAATCCAAGTGTTTAGAACTCTGAAGACCCAAACGTTTGAAATTTTGTAAACCAAGCATTTAGGACTCTCGCGAGCGAAGTGTTTCAAGTTCTAGATACCTAAACATGTTAGGAATAACTAACGAAAGGAGAGAGTTACTCACGTTAGACCATCGGTTTGTAAGAATCCCGATCCACATGCGAATCCGTATCCGTGCGGTCCCCATTTCTTTCCGTAGCAAGTCTTGCAGTAGACGTCTTTGTCGGGCCCGTCGCAGGCGATGATAGAGTCGAGAGTTTTGCTGCAGTCGTGACACTTGTAGCATTTCCTGTGCCATTCGCGGCCCTTTGCAAGCACCTGTTCAGCAGCGAATACAACGCCACCGCAACGTGGACAACCTTTACCAGGTGGGGCTTTGATTGCGGCGGTGTCGATCACGGTTGTACGAGGAGCAGCATCGCTGTATTACAAAAATTTGACCAACTTTTACCATCAACCCTTTCAGTCACCGATATTAAAGCATCGAGTTGCACGAATGACAAAATAAATTGTTTAAAAGTCGAATCTTTCCTTTTTTTTTTTCCATTTTACAGGAGAAGCTCATCTTTATTGAGAGGCTCGATGATGAAATTCAAATTTATTCTCGTTCAAGCGACTCGACTCTGGTTTAAATACTGGCAAGTGACGAAAAGAAAAAAGCAATCCATGCAAATGACCAACTAGTCCATACCGATCGGCAATTAACATTCAAAATTCTCAATGCTAATGAAAAACACTACTGAAGAGGTTTAGAATGCAAGTTGGTAACGTCAGATACGAATGGTATATTTTCTCGGAATTTTATTTCATTCTTTCTTTTTTTTCTTTTTCTTTATAGTACTATCACGTTTGGAATATACGAGGAGGAACATGCGTTTAGTGCACGATGCTGAATTAAATGTACCAAAGGTGTTATTTACGATGGTGTTTTAAGAATTAGTATATTCAACACTCGGAAGCAAATTTAGCGGCTGAAAAATAAGACAACGGTGAAGGTGAGTAATAGCGCAAAGCGTTAAAGCGTCGATTCCTGTGTATGTATGTATGTACACGTATATCCGTGAAGACACATGCAAGCGTCCGTTCATTCCATCTTTCACTCGTCCGGATTTCTTCAACTGTGAGAAGTAAATGGAGCTCGGCCGGCTCCTCGAGCGAACTATTCTCGTATAATCAAACTTTAATCGAAAGACAAATTACTCCATTAGTGTTAAATTTGAATCTACTCGTTATATGCGAAGAAGAACTTGAATTTTCTTCACTTAAGAGAAGAATTTGAAAAACTGCATTTGGCGTGAGAATTAGTTGAAAGAAAAACGGTGCACCCTGAAAATCGGGCAGTCAGGCGGACACACACAGACACATAGAGAGATGAAGTAGCTGATAATGGAATAGCATAACTATGGGGGCGCGTACCCCTCGTCCTCAATATCGCACTGCAGCCCGATCCACATAACCCCAGCATGGCCAATGCCTCGCGGACCGAATTTCTTCGGATAGCAAGCTGTTAAGCAGACAAGCGCATCATATATAGTGAGAGTGTAGAAGCCGAGGCGGGATATCTCTCGTTTATTCCCGTCTCAGTCTCGGCTCTGAAAACCCACCCATTGGCGTAGCAGTCGCTTTGTAGGGCGCCACCACCCTGACCATAGCCATAACCCTTCGGTCCGAATCTCTTTCCGTAGCATACTGCAGAGAACACGTGTTAAAGGTATCTGCTCGTTCTTGACCTAGTTGTCTGACGTCCTCAGAGTATGGCATACTTGGATGTGTTCTATATATCCTTGTACATCATCTTCTCTTAGTCTTCGTCAATTTTACACATCTTATGGTTAATTACCGGTCGATGCTCGTCTTTAATAGGCACGAGTATTCAACATCGATTTTTCGTTTAGATTATTCTAACACCGGGGAATTTATAGTTTCTGGTAAATGTAGGTTGAGCTAAAGTAAACTAGATCGGTAGTAGACCAGAATATAAGAACAGTGTGAATTGATGAGTCATGAATTATAGGAGGACACAGGTTGAGCCGAAGCAGACTAGATTAGGTACCGATAATCACTGCTACCATATTTGTATGAACACATCCAGTACTTCACACCTGCGGATCTTAGAAAAGCGTAACGTACTCACCTTTGCAGTAGATGTCCTTATCAGGACCTTCGCAACAGTTGACCGAGTCTAATCTCTTGGAGCAGTTGGCACATTTAAAGCATTCCTTGTGCCATTGCTGCATGACACACAAAGGGACGTGTGTTAGTCACTGAAACTGGGATGGACCGCAACGTGTCTTACGTTCTATTACACATAGTTATTCCCAATTTTTGCAATCATTATTCTCTAATAAATTTAGTTGGAAAATTTTAGTGCCTATTTCTATCGAAACAGAGACTGAGGCGTTCTTGCTGCTGTTACTTTCCAACCAGCGTCTTGAAAATCGTAACAGAAGTTGTGAGTGAGAGCGAAACAAAAGGAAACAAAGGTCAGAACACTTCTGGGGAGCATCTCGGGTCAACACGTTGAACCTCGCTCTTAGAAACAAGGTCTCTCTTCCGTTTTCCAGAGGAAAACACGTGGACTAAGTCTTCTTTACGTTGGAGCTCGTTTTGTGTGACTATGGAACACTTTGCGCCAGTGTATACCACGGATCTTAGTTTTAACTATGGACCGTCGCTAAAAAGGATACAGAGGATCGACCAAAGACAAAGGATGCAAATCATTACTTAGGTCCGCCAGTGACTACACTACATCCTCTCTCTAACTTTTGTTTTAACAAAGATATTTCATTGAAATTGAATTCTGATTCTTCACATCGCCATTGTGAAAAGGAACTTTAGGAATTTTTTTGGTATTTTCTTCTTTTATCTAAATACTACAACTTTACGAAGCTTATTTCTGCACTGTGATAAATATCTTTTTTAAATCATGGAAATTTTGTCGTTGTGCTTGTGATTCGTTTAGTGAGCTTCTGCAGAGTATCTATTATCCTTAAGAAAGTAATAAGTAGGGCAAAAGAGTCGTATTTGATTCAATTATAAAGTTGTACATCTCACAATAATTTCATTATATTTTATCCATTTCTGATTACTAGGATCATTATCTAAAAAGTGAAAATTAAAAGCTTGCAGAAAGCGAAATATTATTAAAAATATTATTTAATCAATAAATTTCCATTTCATTTAATATTTCTTATTATCTGTTATTTTCATTTATATTGTTTTTAGAGAGAGTAACATACTCATTGACTGACCTAAGTATCTTCGATACACATTTGGACAGTGTGTGCAACTGAGATAAAGAAACGAGCAGTGAGAGAAAAGAAAAAATACAGATTTGTTGGATTGCAACAGATACCTCGACAATATATCTCGCGATCAGGACCATCGCAATGAAGCGTCGAGTCCAGAGACCGTTGACAGGTTTTGCACTTGTAGCATTGCTTATGGTAAGCCTAATCACAAGAAGTAGGAATAACCATGGTATCTCAGGGACAAATTTCTTCTCATGATCGATTCGATAGAATATTGGTCTTGGTACCGCGACGAGCTGTACGTAACGAAAGGGTTAATATCCTAGCTTGAACTTGCAAACACAAGATACTGTCGATTTGTATCGTATATGTTCGTAAAAGTTGCTTGCAAGCACTTGATGTACCTCCAATTGGCTAACGTCCTCGAATGTCGTCATACACGGTTAACAATAGACTAGAAAGATGAGACTAATTGAGCTTTCTCTTGAACATTCTGAAATTTGATCTGTGACAAAGTATCGTTTGAGAATTCTGAGGATGAATGTTTATCTATTCTTTAATTCGCTTATTATATAAAATGACTTTAAAACGAATTGAAAAATATTGAGAAAAGCAAAGAAAATTGACAGATAGAGGAACAGCTCAACAGTTATAGTCAGTGATCTATCTTGCCCAATCTTTCCTTTCTACCAAACACTTCCATAAATCTTGTCACTTATATACCGAGATCAAGATAACTATCAAAATTTATTCTCAATAAAAGACCTTGACACGAAAAGCCCGTCGACGATCACATTGTGAAACTTCTAAGCTCCATGATCGATCAAGGCCGCTGAAGATTCTACCTGACCGACGTACGGTGACACCATATCGAAGGTAAAAAGGCCGGACAGTGTCCTAAGCAGAGAAATTAGCCTGCATCGACTTAATCCGCGGATTGTTCCAAGTTATTTTCCAACATCGAACGCGGCAAGGGCCAGTTGGTTGACTGCCAAGCCCGACGAAGACAGGAAAAGCTCTTGGGCTGGCACCAACGGCAACAAGCTGCCGTCGACTCATCCTCCAAATTCTCTTTCCGCTCTTATTTTTTCCTTCATTGTTATGAAATTACGCGTTTCGTCAGACGAGAAGATTACGGAGGCCCGTCACGCTCCACCAACTACCTGGCACCTTGTCAGCCAGTGATCTAGTCAATTTTAGCATCGCATAACGCGAGGCCGCTCTCGAATGCTCTGCATACGCCACAAAATTCGATCAATTTTATCTTGCATTTTCTAAATGATCAAAAACCAGTGTTCTAGGTCTGCGCAAGATCGAGGCTACCGTGTTTCGACACTGGTCCTTCCAGAACGTTCAACGGAGTAAGATTAGAAGTGACTAATCGTCGGCAACGAGATTCTAAGAGGAATTCGTTCAGTCCAATTGGCGGCTCGATTAATAACTCCGGATTTCATGAACTGTTTACAACTCCCCTCTATTTGGATCACTCGGTATCGGGTTGCCTGAACAAAAATAAAGCGGTCGCGGGCTAAGAATACTTTGTTAGTAAGACTTCTTCCTTTGGTTTCTTCTACCAGCGAGACATAACTTGTGGAATTGTGGAGTTTTTTTAGAAAAGGCTCTAGAGCTCTATGGTATATTTAGGTAGCCTGTGTGTTTTCTAGTCAAATCTCTGTTTCAATCTCTGCGATTCAGCTACAACTATTGTAGTCTATTTAGTACGGTTGCAAGCAATACTGAAACATCTTCCAACCAAGAAATTACCATTTTGTCTTATCGGCTGCTCGATTATCATTTGAACAATTTGTAGCAGAACATTTGTACGACTCAAGTGGAGCATCCTGAGAACAAACGTAGACTTTTGACAGCATTCGATACTGTCAGCAACTTTAACAAATTTGATTCGAGTTCAAAACTGGAATATTTTTTTCTACGACTGAAATATTTTTCAACGTAGACTTTTTGTAGGTTTTTCGTGGAGCTTGACAGCGGCTTTGACGAGTCGCGGTACCAAGGTATAGCACAATGTCTCGAAAGTGAATGGGGTGACCAATTCTGTGGAAACTCACCCTTCCTCGAGCTAGCATCTGCTCGGCGGCGTACACGTATCCTCCACATCGAGGACAACCTTCCCCTTCAGGCGCCTTCGCGATGGCTCTCGGTTCCAGAACGGCGTTCGATCCCCTCGCAAGCTCCCTAAAAACGTGTCCCTTGTAGAGATCAGATTGTCACTCCTGGCTGGTGTCATAAGGTCAAGCTGTGATTTCCAATTGGCGTGCCAGCGCCCCACATTTCCACCAAAAATTATTCATTCTGAGCAGATTGGAATTAACTTCTTTCACAGCCGATTTTGTTTTCTTTTTTCTTTTATGTTTTGTTTCTTCCAAAGATCTTGTATGATTGAGATAAGAACTGAAGCTGTTTACAGCAAGGTTCCTTAATGCCATGAGGATAAAATAATAGAAAATGTTGGAAGAATTCTGTTTGCAACTGCTTGTTTGACATTTTTTCATTATCTGTACTCTGCACATTTAATAGGAAATATTGAAATTATTAGTGAAAATTAATATTTGTAAATATACGAATATTTATTGGACCTATAAGGTGTTTCAACATTTTTAGTCAATTACCTGTCATTCTGATACACTTCACGATTGTGTGTAATAAGAATACAAAAGCTTTCTTCAGCATCTGTCAATAGGCAATCAAGGAATATTAAAAATATAAGAATCTTTCAGTAGGTAACCAACAATTATTGAAAACACAAGATTTGAGAATCTATGAGTAGGCAACCAAGAATTATCAAAAATACAAACTGCTGTATTTTCCAAGTTTCATTAATACAGATAATAATTAGACAAGATAATTTCTCTCGTCATTTCTCAATTTTTCACCACCACTTGCGACATTTAAATCAACACACGGTATGCCAAAAAATTCTGAAATTTCAACTTTTAGCTATTTACATTGGAGGATAATTTAAAAAAAATTTCAACCAGCTGCAAATAAAAACAAAAAGGAAACGTAATTGCACGTCACCGGCTGCGAAAATGTTAATTCGCCATAGGACACCTGAATTAATTTCAATAAATTCTTCGAATCTTTCTTTTTTTATATCTGGTTATAAAATGACTTATGGGGGTATTATATTATAGGGGGCGTTGGAACACCGGGGGTTGGGGAATCACCAGGGACAAGCAGACAGTACAAGAAAACACCACTGCAAAAAGCAGAAGAGGGAGAGTCGACCAGTAAAATGACGAAACTTCGAATCTGAAACTGGTTGGGTGAGAGAACGTGAACAATGAATTTCCCAGATTTTCCTTCGAGATTCGATGGCAGTTTCCGTCGTCTACGGGTCGACGCACAAGACTCTAGGTGAACAACTGATTACCAGAAACCGATGAAAGAATAACAACCCGGCTGTTAGAGTGTTAGGCACATGTTAGTAATCGGTTAGTGACCCGTTTCCCCTTCGCAACCACGCAAAAGTGGCTTCCGCCGAGCCCCGAGAGGAGAGCCAAGAAGCGGATCGTGTGATAACAAGAAACCAAATGATAATACGTTTTATTGAGAAAAAAGAAACAAGTGAGGACAGAGCAAGAGGCACAAGAATGAAAAGAAAGAAAGAAATAGATAGAAGTAAAAAGGGAGATCAAAAAAGGGGATCCAGAGGAAACCAAAAAATAGGATCATAGAGAAAGCTGAAGAAGGTTCTTGATTAAATCAATTGAAATAATTAAATAAACTGAAGCAGTTCTAAAGAATTCTTTTACATTGTTTTTTTTTTTTTTTTTTTTAGGAAGTAGCTGAAGGAGGAAACCGAAAAAGCGTTCATCTACGTATAACATCTGTATGCGTGTGTCTTTGTAAGCGTGCATTATTTGTATGTCTATTTACGTATATGTATGCGTGTGTACCTATGTATGTATGTATGGAAAATCGCGTCTAAACAGAAGCACCCATAGAGTTAGACGTGTTAGCAGGGTTACGGGGTTACGTGTGTTTGAAAAAAGAGGTACGAGAGGCCGTGCAGGTGTGTACCGCGGATCGATCAACCGAGATACGTTTGTCGTTATCTGTGGATGATAATAGTTGTAGGGAAAAAAAATCACAGAAAAAAAGAAAAAAAAAAGACGTTTCTCTGAAAAGTTTCAAGCGATTGGTTTCCCTGTGAGGCGGTAAGAAAGAGAAAAGGCAAAGAGAGAGTCAAGAGATAAGATAGAGAAGAGAGAGGCGGAATCTGACTCGGTGCTCACCATTTTTTTCTTTTGTTACTCGCTAGTTCCCTTTATCACGAGGATTTTCGAGGGCAGGCTCGTGATAAAGCGACATATATCGTTCGATCATGGGCCTCCGGTTGGCTCGCACTCGGCGGGGCTGGCGGGGGTAGTAGGGTATCTTTTTGCTTTTTTTTTACATTTTTCTTTCTTTTTGTTTTTTTTTTTTTTACTCGACTTTTTCAGTCAGTTGTTTGCTTTTTGTTCGCGCTGTCGTACTTTCTTTCCTTTCTTTCTTTAGACAGAAGAAAACAAAGAGAGACGGGGCACTCGAAGTTGGGGGTGGCGAAAGGTGAAATTGGGGTTTGCTAGAACTGTTAAAAGAAAATTGGACGGGCCTGGCTCCTGTGTACACACAGATTTTTCGTCCTCGAACCGTGTTTGCTCGGTTCGTTCTCCGTTGTTGCATTGATGATACCAGGTGGACATTTTTCAGCACTTTTTTGTATGTCTAAATGTTTAACTATCTATATATATATGTATGTATATATATATGTATAGAGCTAAGTAGGTGTGTAGGCACGTACAGTGGGTCAAAAATGTTTTTGACATGTACTAGATTTATAGCTTCGATTTCTTTTTCCATCTGTACCACAGTAATCCTATTTTCTACTTGAAATTTTCCTATCTTTGAACTGTGTCGTTAGAAAGATCCATTTGTTTCATGGCAAGAACATTTTTGTCCAACCGTCAATGCGTTTGAAAAAACACTCGAAGCAAGTGTCAATGAAGAACACCAGATTCTTCTGTTTTTTTTTCTTTCCCTTTTTAAGTCTTTTAATGGCACTTATTACAGATGGTACAAATGATTCTATAAACTAGCGTAATGTAGTGTAGTAATCGCATAAAAGAAACGAGAAAGAGTATATATATATAGTAATATATATCTGTATGTATATAGATACGGCTCGAAAAAAAGAAAAAAAAAGAAAAAAACGACCGTTCTTAATCCAGTCGTTCACACGGACAGAGAGAAAACGTGAGACAACAACGAAAAGAAAGAAGACGAAAGAAAATAAAAGAAAAGGAAATTGACGGAGAGAGAAGACAACAATGAAGTAAGACAGAGGGACAGAGAAAACAGGTGATATAGAGAAAAAAAAAGAACAAAAGAAACGAAAAGAGCGAAGACCAGAAAAAGTACGGGTAGTTAAACGTGACAAAGAGAGAATAGTCGACTAGATTAAAACACAGTTAATTATCAATTAATTATAACGTCGTCGTCGTTGTCGTCGTCTTAGCATCACCATCACCATCACCATTATCACCATAATCGCTGTCGGTGCCGATGGACGACGAGAGAATCATAAGGAGAGTGAGGAACTGAGGTTAAGGCGTTTCCAGGGAGCAGTCAGGATCAAGGACCATAAGACAAGAAGAAGAAGAAAAAAGAAGATAGCAATTAAAAGGTAGGAAGGTGAAAACGAAGAATTAAAATTAGAAATTCCGAATGAGAATAAAAATAAAGTCGGGCTAAAACAGAAATTTTGTTGACACAGAGAGGGACAAGAGGTTACAGGGATTTCGGAACAGGCCAAAATTTAAATGGACCACGTAGTTCGACACAGTCGTGATGCTGTATACACATAAACGCAGACGCATGCTCTCGGTCCTTGGGTTCTTAGTAGGCTGCCTTTGCTTCTTCCAATTTCGTTTCTTCCGGATACGGTTTATTGTACCAAGAAGAGGATCATGCTGTTGGATCATTGGGCTGTCGATGGTTGGTTGAGTCGGTCGTATTCATTCAATTTATGGTAATTATTTTTTTTTTCTTTTTAGTTAACGGCACGTGTATGGCTTTGAATGGGAGGTGGTCTGATCGTACAAACGACTGAGGGGAGAATCTTGTTGTTGTTTTTTTCTTGGTGTGGGAGAAAATAGGAGTTAAGGCTAGGTCAAAAGGGTGAGGAGAGGTTGGACGACGGGCAGGTGCACTCACTCGCTACTCTTCAAATGTTCGCCCTGATCCATGGACAGGCAACCAGCGCCTCCACCGAAGCCGTATCCTTTAGGACCGAACTTGCGTCCGTGGCACACTTTGCAAAATAGCTCACCCTCGTGCTCGGAGCAGTTTGTCGAGTCGAGCAATTTGCCGCACAGACCTGCAACACACAGGCATAGTTCGTTTGGCTTCCACCTAATCCATCATCCTGATATTCCACTCGAATAAGTGGATTCGCCCATTCATGGCCAGACTATACTTCAAGCATCTGTAATGCGAGAATCTTTAAGAATCCCTTCTTGAAATTAGATACGTGCGCAGTGGAATTTGAATGGAAAATGGTTTCAAGAGATTATGGAATATTTGAAATTGTGAGAAACAGTAGCCGAAGGGTTGTCTTTGTGAGGGTAGGAAAGCGTTGAATGCAACTTGATGGAGCGAGAAGGTGGTGAGCTTTTGTGATCTTTTTTTCTTTTTTTTTTTAAGAAACTATATGCTATTTCATACCATAAGCTTGTTGATGTGTTTATCTATGTTTGAAGCAGCTTCAGGAACCTTTTGATGGAAAAGTAATGGATATGATGATAACGAAAGAAAAGTTCATGACCCTATTGGAATTACTGTCTAAGAAAGATAAAAAAAGCCATTTTTGACACAAATTGAAAGAACACAGGCTTAAGCCTGGCAATATTTGTCACTGGATTGAGTTGACAGTTTACGGGCTTGTAATTCAACTAATATAATTAGATAGACAGAATGCTTCACCTATTTTCTTCACTGGCTGCATCTTGCTAATTACGGAACAGCCTAACCTAGTTGAGAGTTAAATTTATCAAGATTTTCTTGTAAAAATCACATGAACAGTCCACAGTAAAAACCACGAATTTGTTCCAAAATTCAAACCTAATCCAGATCGTTGAAATACTCAAAAAATACATTTTCGTAAGACCACAAAATTTTTATACAAAGTTACAAACTGATCGTTTTGACTATTCTAAAAATTCTAATTGTAAATTTTCCACAGATGTATGATCAGCCATAGTCTACCAGTCGCTATAGTCGAGATGGCCCTACGACGCTAACCAACAACTTAGCCTTATTTGATAATAAGAGAAATAAAAAATCCATAGTTAGATCGCTTAAAATTGTTAAATACATAATTATTTTCGATTTATTAATTACTATAGCCACTAATTACTAGCCCTACTTTGACCATTAACCAACAGGCCCATAATAATTATTTATGTAATTATTAATTATTCAAAAATGGTCTGATTTTATAGGGAAAAAATTTGTTCAGAGCTAAAATATTCACGAATAAGTGACAGTTGCGGCTGAAATTTTCTATGCAGCTTATTTCCGCTGGTACCTAAAGCCGCGAATGAATATTCAATGGGGTTTGCTATTTCGAGTAGGATCACGAAGTCCGGATTTTTCTCGACGAGTTCGCGCGGGTCGTTGCACCCTCGGCTTGACGTTGGGTGGCGGTTCTATTTGATTTCTGGCTAGCATACAAAACTAATTAAGGCCAAGACAAACCATCCGGGACTGGGATAAAACTTATTTATAGAGGCGGCTAATTTTAAAAACGGCCGATGGTGTTTTTGCGCAATGGGGTGCATCGGTCCCCAAGACCCCCGATAATTCGTCGTTCAATTAAAAATTTCTGCAACTCAGATTATGCCTCTGTATCCATCGGTTAATTATAGAAAGACATTTCAAAGAAATTTTACGTTTTTTAAGCAATCAAAATTTCAGCGAATTTGTATTTTCAGGAAGATAAGTTAAACGCTTTGTATGAAATTTAATCAAAACTCTTTATCCTAAGTTCAGCGTTGAGAAATTGGTGCAATTTGATAAAACGAGAAATTTTATGAACACGTTATATCAACATATTATTTAATTGGATAGAAGAAGTTTGAGAATGTTTGAAGAATCGTGTTTGTCGAAGTTAAGTCTTGAATCATTGGCTAAAGGGAAATACGTAGCATACTCTAGGAATAGTAACATTTGATACAAGTACTTACCACACTTGAAGCACATCTTGTGCCATTTGAGTCCTCCGGCGACGCGTTCTTCCGCGGCGTATACGGATTTGCCGCATTTGGGACACTTGGGGTGTTCTACTGGCTTAAAAGGCATTTTGTCTGTACTGAAAAACAAAGAGAAGTCTTCGATTATTATCTCGATTATTATCAACTATTCTAAAATATTTCATTTATTTATTTTTCCATATGTTTGCCACTCTTCTATAGATATGAACATTTTATTTATTTTCACATTTTTCAGATTATTTTCCAAATAATTAAAGATCAAATTTATCCTATTGTGTGATGTGATGGAATATTTTACGAAACTTTTCGGAGAAGATCGAAGCAAGAAGATTGGAATTGAAATGTGGAGAGTAAGTCTCGTATTTTTCGTATATTTTACAGTGCATAAACAACGAATAACAATAACACCGGTAACTCAGTCATCGATTACCTAATCCCGCAAGAGGAACGTAAACAGTTTCAATCTCCGCCCTACTGCCGGAGAACGAATCTATTTTTACCAAGTTCGAATCGCAACGTGTATTCTCGGTGGCCAATACCCGCGAAAGATACGAACAAAAGAATAAAGACGAAGAAATTAAGTTTCTTCAGAAATTTATTACAATCATAACATACCATCTTATGAAAAATTGAAATTAACTTGGTTGACAATGATATTGTCGATTAACATACTGTGCGTTAACCCATTGATAAAATTAATCACAATTCTTCATCGAACGATCTGTATTCATAGAAACAGAACGAAGAACGTAATGGAATGATGAAAATTGCAATAATCCATTCTAAGAAAAGGCCACACGGTTCCCTTAAAGTTTCGTTAATCATCATTCATACGTCGCAAGGAGCTCTTAATAGAGATGATAATAAAATTACCCTAAAATGGGAATTCGATAGTTAAATATTGTATGGAAAGAGATTTTTAAGTCCTATTGTTCGTCAGTCGAGGATAAAATGTCAGGCGAGCTTTGAAAGATAGGAAATTTTTAAATTTCCCGCCACGTGGCTTAACATAACCTAAAATAAACATAGGAGTAAAAGGCTGAGGAGTAAAATAAACATGACGACAAATAAATCATTCGTGTGGCAAATATCGGAAGTCGTATTGCAGAGACAAACTTGCTATTCGAAATACAAAGTTGCAAATGTGGAAGTTTCGACGATGTGACTTTTGGAAGCGGCTCTGGTGACGAGTAAACTGACCACGGTATTAGTAGAAACGCTAGAGAGACCACGAGAGATCAGGAAGAGAGACAGAGGATTCTATATCCGTGCAGACGCAAGCCGGATCGCGAGGCCGTATTAGGGAAGGTGCTAGATTCTCCACAACGCGGTCGCCATTACCCCTACCTTCGCGTCCAGTTGGTCCTTCCTAACCTATACGTTGTTTTTCACGTTGTCTATATCTACTCTTTCAATATTGTCTAAGATAACAAAATTATTTAATTTGTGACTCGACTAGCTGATGAAATATTTCAATGCCTCTTCGGTATTTGCAAATCTACCTAACCTATACTTCATTTTCTTCCATTTGCCTCGGTACTTTTCCATCATGATCAAGGACGACCAAATTATTTCATCGTGATTCGGCTAACTGATAAAAAATTTCATTGATTTTCTAATCTGTATTTCATTTTCTCTCGTTATCTAAAATAACAGAAATATTTTCTCGTAATTTCGATAACCGATCAAGTTTGAAAGTCTTGTCAATATTTCGATCTTAAATAAAAATCTCCGATTGACAAAAGAAATAAATTTTAGAAATATTGTAACGTGATAATAGCCGATTATAAGATCTACGATGACCCTAACGAGAATTCGAAATTCGAATCTCGTCTCTTCTGGTAAATTCGATTTAGAAACTTGGTAGCTTAGCTTCCAAGTGTTCTATCGGGTGAGTCATCAGGAAAAAGTAACGACTTTGCGCGCGGTTGTTTGTACATACATATCTCCGTCTATGTTACATCATAAGAGCCGAAGAATGTCTTCTCCACCCCCGTATATACTAAATCCGTACGATCTCAAATTTCATCGCGTTTTAGCGAACCCGTCAAGCGTTTACGACTTTACGACCCGCGTAATTCTGCTGTGTGAGACGCGTCTGACTAAATGTAGCTTTCCACTCGGACAAACATTCTCATCAAATTTTCCGATCCTCTGGCTTAACACCGAAGATTACGAAAGCCAGATTGCCCATCCTCCGATTCGCTTGAATTCTTTTAATTGCCATTCCAAGAATTCTTCCAATATAAAAAATACTTTGATAGAGAGAGATGAGAATCGAAATGATACACCAGCTTTGCCTGAAAAATTATTCGCTCAACGACCATAAGAAGAAAGATGTGACAAGATCAACAATTTTGTCAATTTTTTGACTTTTGCGTCATTTGTTTGCCAAAAGAGAATATTCTAACATAACGTTGTCATTTGCAGAGGAAAATGGGGTAAATCTACAAACTGCAGCGTATTCAAAGAGCCAAGGATGTATTCTGTCACACGAAAGAATTCAGAGATACTATTCAAATTCAATGCTGTAGAACCTAATGATCTAAGGCGACAAAATAATCTCCTCGTAAACCAATTAGCCGTTGAAAATGTTTCCAATGCTTGCAAGGTACTAAGCTTATTTTCCACCAAATGCCAATGTCTAAAATAACAAAATTGGTCTTTCGTAGATTGGTCGAGAAACGTAACAATTTTGCCTCCTGCGATCTTCACTTTGAATACCAACATAATAGAAGAGGGATAACTGCGAAATTCTCACTTCCAATATGATCCTTATTATAGAAAGCAACTAGCTACGAGTTGGAATCTCCAAGTGCAAAATTATCCAAACTTAATAGAAGAGGGATATAACTCCAAAGATCTCACTTCCAATCGACAATTCGATCGACATCGAAAACCAACCACTCTCTAACGTTTTCTTGGGAGGATCCTGAAAATGGGTGTGTTGTAGGTTGTACGATGATGTCTGGATGGCCGTGGAACACTGTTGCTTGTTCGCTGCGTGTACTCTACTACTCACCACCGGATGTCGGGTTCGAAGTCACGAAATTGAAAATCGGTAAACTCGGGGAGGAAGACAGGCGTGAAAGATGAAAAAACACCGAGTAGCACTCTACACCGCACTAATACTGGATTCGAATGGCTGTTCTCGCGTCGTGCCCGTCCTAGTCATAGCCAGACCTTTGCACACGGCACGTGTGCATCGGAACGTCAGTGCTGTTGACGACAGCGTCGCGGCGGCAAGAGGGAGTTACACTAGCCGCCTTCCATCTAGCGGGGGTGTTACACTATACTTTGGGATACCGAAACGGCCGCTACTCGTTAACTCGCTTTTCTTTTCTTCGCATCTTATCCTGACTCTCTGTCGCTTGATTCCACAAGAATTCCAAGCGATCATATTTATCTGAATTTCTATCTTTATAGACACAATCGGAGGAACAGCACGTCAGCTCCTATTTGTTTTATTTCCATGTTTTATACAATTTTGCACGTTGCGAGAATTCTGTGCAGCTTTGCATCTTTAAATGTCACATAGAGTCCAAGTTACATGGTTACATGACTGTAGCTCCTTTTTGCTATGGAATGTTCCACAAATTGTGAGTATTCAGTTGCAATAGAATTTTGCTTTTTGGATATAATCGAGTAACGTTGGTTCTCGCTACTGCTCATATCGGTATGTTTCTTGTAGAGGATAATAGAGTTTGGAAGAAGTTGCGACGATCAGGACATGTTTGGAATTTTAGAATCCAAGTTACATGATATTTGGTGTGGCTGCTTTGCGTCGTTGAATATTTCACAAACTCGAGATGTTAGCGCGAATTTTCAGGAAATTGACGTAATTAAGAGATATGGGAGTTGGTAGAGGATATTGGACATTAGTCTATTGCTGCTTATTGCTGTACAACTTTTGACAAGTTGGGAATATTAATGCCATCGGTATCGCTTCTCTCAATGAGTCGTAAGAAAATTGGATGTGAGGTAGTAGAACCCTTGTTTTATAGCTGCTTCTGTTACCGCCTGATAAGTAGTCTAATAGATCTTATTCTATGACTATTTCTATCGTAATCTGAAGAAAATATTAATAAAGAAATTAAGACGAAACTTAACGCTATACGAAGAAGAACAATGTAAAAGAATTTTATATGAACCAACGATATGGAAGAAACACAAATTTCGAACAATCTTGCTCTTTGTACCTGGTGCTCACTAAGATCATCGTCTCTAACTAAAATCTAGGTCAGTTACATTGAAAAAGTTGTAATACAAGTGACAAGAAAAAAGAGCAAATTCCTTTTTCTTTAAAGAATCATCTTTTTCTGCAAATATCCATTTTACTAGGAATAATTTGGTGTCTAACGATAGATGGTGTGTAAAAGACGCTGCAAACATTGAGATAACAATCGGCATACTTCGGAAACGTAATATTTACGGCAGGAGAAAGAGAGATATTCGCCACGGGAACGTTAGAGAAATATACAACAAGATGGGCCACGATTTTGTAACACCGTAGTAACGGCGTGGATTTTTAGAAAGAAACCGGAACGCATCGAGAATATATCTATAAACGAGCCGAGAGAGCAATGAAAGTCGAAGCCTGTAAGAAATTTCAGAGAAACCTGAGAACTCTCTACGCGAGATTTTATTTCATGGAACGTGAAATACAGGCCTTCCAGGAGGTCGAAGGATCTTTCTCGTTCAATCTTTAAATCCATTCTGTTTGTTTTATTAACGCCTTTATAAATATTCCAATTTTTATGTGCCTCAAACTTAATCAAACATAAATTAACACTATTATTTATCATGTTGTTAGAGTTGGTTCGTTTCATTTTCATCTAAATCTACTCCATCTTATTGTTTTTTTTCTAAATATTCAAGTTTTTACGTGATCTAAACTCAATCTCGATTTTTACTCAAGCATAATCAAACCTGAATTAAGCTATTCGTCGTAATATCGTTGGAATTGTTTAATAATATTTCAATTTCGTCATCATCAACTTTTTGCTCTTCTACATTTATTGTTAAGAATGTTTTTCAGATGTTGAAAATTTGATATCAAACCTAAGTCCAAACTAAATTAAACCAAGCTATTTGTCATGATATTGTTAGCATTGGTTTATTTCAGTTGATGATTCGCTAGCTTTTTCAAAATGCAGCGTTTGAATCATGCTTCCATATTTTTTTACTTAGCTCAAACTTGAGTTGGTTTACTTCAAACCGTATCAAACTTCATCAAACTTAGCTTAACTGTTGATCGCTATTTCTTGAAATTGGTATACTCTTTTAATCTGATTGAAAGTTTGATGGGTATAATTTTGGATGAAAATTTAGGAATGTGTGAATAAGGAGCTAAAAATTTGTCAATAGCGGTCTGAATCATGTCGATGACAATGCGCCACGTATTTTGGTATTCGTTTACATTGTGCTACACAGGAAAATATGTTTTCTGAGCGATGAACCAGCGAGAGAAATACCAAAATAAATTTATTACTCATACGTTTTGGACTAATTCCCGGGCCCTAATGGCATTCGCGAATTATAGCAACGCGATACCATAATTTTTAAATTAACACCAGTCAAATTGGCATTCGTTCAATTTTTAACAAAATCTTTCCCCCAACTTTTTCCTCCGAAAGGTAACTTTCTCCTCCATCATCGTATCGTTAATTATAATTTTTATTCACAAATGAAAACGAAGAAATCTTTCAGGGAAGTAACTACATATATTAAGAGACTATAATTCAGAAAAATCTCAAGGCCAAGATATTCCAATTGAAGCAAGAAAATCCAACACACAGTCAGACAACATGGAGGAACTAACTAGCCACTTGGAAATGAAGAAAAATGAAGTTTCAAGGAAAGCTTGATAACTACACATTTATAAAAAATTTAAATATGCAAAAGTATACAAAGTTCATATACTGTACGAAAATATCGAGAAGCATGCTCAAAATATCAAAAGCGAAGTAGCTCTCGTATTACTTAAATGATACGAATACAAAATTCTACTTTGGTTCCATTCCTTTACATCTCTTCGCAAAGATACGAATTTACTTAAAAATCCACGGTCTATTGAGTGGGCAACTAAGTGATTGCAGATTTTGTCACTAGGTGGTATTGACAAACTCCGCAATCACTTAGTTGCCAACCCAATAATAATAATATAAATTCCATATAGAGATCACAATTTAAATTAATCCTGAAGAGAAGAACTTTCAAGGAGCAACATCAAAGTATGAACCAACCAGCTCAAACGATAAATTTTAAAAGAAAGCTTCCAAACAAATAAGTGCATACATTAAGAGTGCATAATTATATAAATTTTGAAGAGGAGAAATTCCAAGGGCTGAGACAGTTGGACGAAAAGAGTCCAGCACAATGGCTTCCTGAATGCTGAGCTTGCGTGGGCGTAACCGCGGTGCGATCATATACTCGGCGAGCTTTTTACATAAAGCCACGTGCACGCATATAAGTCTTTCTAAAAATAGAAATTTGAGCAAGATACTATTAATAGTGGATGAGTGTGTTGCCACAGTGGATGTGTGCGTGGCTCTCACTCGGTTTTACTCGCTGCTCGTTACCGACCAGCTTTTCGGAAAGACCGCCCCTAACCAAATGAAAGAAAAACGCAATTCGATCCTTAGCTACCACTAGCCCATTTTCGCGCCCAAGTAAAAGTCCAACTAGCCTTCCTCCTATAGTATCGGCCTTGTTCGTCGTTTCATCGTACGAGACACCAAAATTATAAATTTGATCCTTTAGATATGAACATCGCGAATGATAAACGCAAACGTCGAATTTTAGTAGATTTTTGTGATATTCGATCGATGTTCCGATGATGTTCTATTACTCGATGGTTGAAGACAAGAATAATATTTGCCAAAGTCGAGAAAGTGACAGGAAAAATATTTTTTTTTTTTTTTTTTTTGTAAAAGACTCAAGATATTTTTGATATTACCAGAAGGATGAAGAGTTAAAGATTTATTCTTAGCTTAAATTGGATTTATGATTTTGCTCGAGTTTAAATATTTCTTAAATAAATAGGTAATTAAGTAAAAATACGTGACGGAAAATTCGCCATCACGATTTTCGAATTAGAAATAAACCGTAGTATTTTATTTTAGATAAAAAGTTGAGTCTCAATTTTTACTTAGACCAGTTTATGGTCTCGCTTCTTTTCCGTTTCTTTCAATTGGATTTTATCTTTTTAAGTATTTCCTTTTTTTTTTTTTTTTTTTTAATTTTTTATTCTATAGGAGGAACATCACACGACTATTTAGATATAACACGGGTGATCCCTTATGAAACATGCAACCCTAACGTTTTCCGTTGCTATTTTAACGCGTGGACAATAAAAAATGTATAAGTACACGTATATAATTAGAACGTTGTCCGGAGACACGTGACACGTCACCGCGGAGCATTGTCTCGCTGATTGACAACGAAATTCGATTATGCGCCTGAGAATGGATGTCCGTTCAATCGCGTCAAAAATAGCAGAAACCACAGCAAAGAGGAAATGCTTAAAAATTCATCGCTACACGAAAAGTGCTCGCTTTATATATATTTAACCGAGAGGTGCAACGATCTCGTCGTGTATCCATTATGCAACGCGACTGCAAAGAAAATTCATGAGATGTTCAATAAAAAGCTTAGAAAAATCAAGTAAGTAATCATACAGCATAATATGTTAGAATACTCGACCCTAATAATTTCTATGGATGAATCTCTTTTCAGTATTCCCATTTTTATTATTTTGTTGTTTTAATTTTGTCATAGGAAGGAATTTGAAATAATTAATTAATAATAAAATTCTCCGTTGTTTTTGCTTTAAACGAATAACGTAGCGTAATATGCTAATTTGTAATTATCCTGAATTTTTTTCGAGAAGATACAACCTAAAAACTTGTGCAATAAATTTTCATAGTTCTTTGAGTAATGGTTGAAGTCAAAGCTAAACTGTTATCGCTGCTCGAAGCAAATCTCTTCAGGCGATGAAACTCAGCCGATAACAAGAGAGATTTTGCGCAACATCAGAAAGGGCGCTATTAACAGCCATTAAATTGAGCCAGTGCACATAATGCAGAAATTCTTGACTTGTTCCACTTGACCATCTCTCTCCTTCGCTCCTCTTCACAGGCTGAAATTATTTCCGTCTCACTGCGGGTGTTACATGATCACGGAAGAGCTGACTTCGAGCCCATCCCTCGAATATCATCCATTCACTTTCCTAGTTCATAGAAACCTGCGCCATTTCTCTTCCAATCTAACCTTATTTTCTTTCGTAATCCAAGGAAAATTACGAAACAAAATTTTCTACATTACCCCATCGTTATATAAACCTAGAAAAATGCTGATCTTTGGCTACGTTTAACTTGGTTTGACTGTGTTGAAACTAAACTTGGTATATCAATTTCAACCTTTCAATATCAACCTTAATTCTTTAATAAGCCCGTAAGAAACCTACCACAAAATACTCCATTATCGTACCAACCTCTAAACCTAAGAAAACACTGAAATCTCTCATTTACGCAATTGCCCTTCGATTTCTACGCGTTTCTCTAACCAAAGATTCATTTCCACGCGAAATCGCGACCAGACATCGCAGACCCATTTGTCTCCCAGGAGATAAAGTAGAAACCATGTAAAAATACCGCGTGTTTACAAACACGAAGCGATATAAATAAAAAGAATAATCGGCACACTTTCCCTAAATCTTGGATTCTTTTCAAAGCGTTAATGTCCCGACGATGTGAAGTTCATGGGGATTTCTTGAGAAATAAGAACGTCGGTTCTTTGGATGGCGAGTTTGTAGGACTTACTTCCTCGTTATCACAACTGGTTCAGAACACGAAGCTCAGGAAAGCAGATATAAGTATAGAAAGAGGACGGCCTAGTTGCCATCGCGGCCATCCGAAATATTAGAATAAGCCCACGCGCGTAATACAATCCCGTTGGTAAGGTAACCAAATTTAGCATGTGACTTAGCAGACGCCCTCGAGACACTTGCACGCACGATGACTCAGCCTGAACAGAGGAGAACGGAATCGGAGGAAGAAGACGAAGGGGTAAAACTGACTGGGTAGGGGAACTGACTGCAGAGAAAAAATAATTGCTAGTGTTCTTCATTGCATAAGATACTTTGACTGATTTTTGGTATGCCTGGTTTGGCTATGAATTCTCTAAGGTAGCCTATTATTATGTTGGTAGGATTGAGAAAGAATGGTGGGAAGGATTAATTTTTCTTTACAAAGTTTCTTTGCATTTGATAATTTAATTTTTGGATCTACATTTAAGTTTAATGAAACTTTAATTATTTAGGAATATGAATTATGATTCTTTTCTGAGTGTATTGGGTTAAGGGTAAGTTATATTAAGTTTGAAATGTCTCTCGAACTGTATTCGATATTACACCGAAATTGAGTCCAATTTTCTAAGGTTAGATTTACATCAATCTGAATGGAAGTTAAGATTCGTTTTGAATTAGTTTATTCGTAGTTTGGATTAAGTTTGGTAATTTAAGTTTATCATAAAATAATTTTGATAACTAGAGCCCGATTTAAAATTCCAAACTTAATACTCCGTAACTTATATCCATGACGAACCAAATTCCCTAACTTATTCGACTTATAAGCCCACTAAAATTGGGCTCCAATCTAAGTTAGCATCGTGCTGGGTTTAAGTATTCCAGCTGTCTTTCACGTACTAAGTTCCAACTTAGTACATCTTAACTTATATCCATGGTGAATTAAATTACCGATCTATGATTTGAATTCGTGGTTCACCATGATTGGATTCCAGTCTAAGTTAGCCTTGTGCCGGGTCTAAGTTAAGCCTGCGTTTAATCTAGACTATCTTTTGCAATAGTCCTTGGTCCGGTCGTGGTTAGGTCAGGGTTGGATCGGAATTAGAGGTAAATAAAGTCTGACAGGAGATTCTCGATGTAAACCTTGAGTACTTAGGGTATTTTTTCCAATAATCCTTGGTCCAGTCTAAATTTAGTCCAGCCATAATGTTGTTCCTAAACGAAGTTCAAGTTTATTATAACTGAACTCCGGCAGTCGTTTTGAAGCTTTTGTCGTTTGGATATACTTTGTCCGAAATAAATCGAGGATTATATTCGTTTTAGAGCCACGTTAAGCTCAAATAGATCGGTATAAGTGGAATTTCGGTTCAAAATTTATCCAACTTATTGAATAAACAAAAATATCCTATTGATCACGCTGAACATTTTTATTTCTGTGTTTGTATCTCTTTTTTTCTATTCATTTTTTCTTTTCTTTCTTCTTTGGCATAATAAAAATAGCATTCGACGTACCATTAATGTAATGTTTTGTTGAAGTTTGAATCATGATACCTATTGTTCATTTCAATGTTTAGTTCGGGACAAAATTATGATCATTTTTCTTTCTTTTTTAATTTGGCAATTTTTTTCATTTGATAGCGATTTGTAAAAAAATTGTCTCGTGGTTTACAGTTTTACAAGCGTAATATCCTGATTAATGTCATGGCTTTACTTAAGTGAACGACCTACTTACAAAATGTTGCAGTTTGGCACAAACACAATGGCTCTCATTGAAAGAGATTGATCACAAGGAATTTTCATTATAAGATTTGCTACTCTAACAGTGGATTAATAATTAAGTGAATTTAACGATTACTTCCATTTTAAATGAATACAAATATTATTTCGATTCTTGCAACATTGTAGATTTAGGTTATACGCTTAAAACGAGTAGTTACTGTGACTACGTTTGAATTTGGTTTGATCAGGTTTGAATAAAATTTGGATTAGATTTCACTAAGTTTGGGTTACATTTAAAATGAAAACTTCCACCATGACCACGTTTGAATGTGGTTTGATCAAGTTTGAACTAGGTTTGGATTCTTTCGAATTTGTATAAATTTTGGTGCACATATACGCAAAATTTGGCAAAGTTTGAGTTAGATTTAAGGTAGATTTGCGTAAGTTTGAATAGAGGTGGATATAGATTAGGTTCGAATAACTATAATAATAGTAACTCGAGATAAGTTTAAAGTAGATGCTCAGTTTCAAATACCCAAAAGTCTGCGAAGGCGAAGTGTTACTTCGCGGTTGTTAAAAGTAGAATCGAGACACAATGATTAGTGACGAATTATACATTTCGCAAACTGATGATTCACTAACTCTATCTTGGCTAGAACAAGATAGTTGGCCACAGTATTCTCGTGCATTCCACGTAAACAATTTTCTTAAATCCTTAAGATTTCGCTTTCTTCCTGTTTGTTCACTGCAACAATGTCATATCAAAATACTTGAAATTCCTAGAATAAATACTTTAATCTAGTATATTCCAAAAAAAAAGAAATCTTCAAATTTTCTTAGAATACCTTTAAAAAATTGTTTCACTGTCAATTAACGTAAACAAAATTATTATTATTTAATTCGTCAAAAATCTACGAATCCAGAAATTCGATGTAATAGTTACGATATAAAAAAAGAGGGCAGAATCGTGGAAACACTTTACAGGGCGACAAGAAATCTGGTACAGCTCACGGGAGTTAATTATTGGAAGATTTACGACGCAGTTTCCGGTAGCCCGTTGCCTATCAATCACAGTGAAATATGCGACCCATTCGCCATCGAATTTTGGCTGATCGAATTTATCGTGCTGGAGAATTTATGTAAGAAATTTGGCTGCAATGTACCACTGAACTGTTACTGTAATTTCCATAATATCCATCATTTTATACGTCTCGGTACTTCCCTGAAAGGAAAAAGATGACACATTATTTGCTGAGATAATTGCCATCAAAGAAAGCTGTAATTCTTATGTTTACGCGCTTACTCGTACGTAGTTAAATATAGAGATTCATTATTCACTAGAAACCACTCTGCCAATATTACTTGGATAATCTTCAATTCCATTTTCCAATGACACAGTCAGCATCCTAATTTTGATGCAATTTCGCACACTTTGTTGCGGCCGCCACACGTCGAACATCTAGCTTAATTACCTGCCATTGTTGATCAGCTTTTGCGATGTAACGTTCGCCGAATTAATCGCTCGGTTTCACCTATGAATCGTTAATTCGAAATGATGTAGCCATGTTCTATTAAATGATACTGTATTTTGGAAATATTAATTATTGATCGTTAGGACATAAAGAAAGAACATTTAGTCTATTCCCTCACCCTTTTCGTTAACCCAAATCTACTCCAATGTGATATTTCCGATAAGAATTCTTCCCGAACGTTTTTAATCCTAATCTAACTTAACCACATCATAATTCCTATTTAATGAAATTCCCCAGAAAGCACCATTTAAAGTCTAACTTAACCTAATTTTTCTCCCAATCTAGACCCAACCCAGACCCAATACGACATCTTCAATGAGACTTTACCCGAAACTTTTGTAATCCGAATCTAATCTAACCTCGCCATAATCCCTGATTCAACGCAGCTTTGTAAAAAGGAGCGTTTACAATCTATCTTAACATACTTTTATTCCTAACCTCCATTTATGTTCAGTAATCTATCCTAATCAAAGACACAACACAAATCTCTGTGTTAATCATTTAACGTCTAGGGTCGATTCCTCAACCGACTCACTGCTCGTTAATCGCTCATTAACGCATTCGTTAAACGTGACAAAACAGATTAGTCGGCCCTTGTCGCACGTGCGACAATTTATTTCGCGGCCGCGGATATTTCGGTGGCCAATAAAGTTTCCTCAATAATGATGATATCTGATAGGGATCCGATAATAGAAAGGCAGACTAGAAGTTAGGCAGCCGGCCCAGTTTTTCATGTAGCCGTAACAACGCGCGCGCGAACGCACGGGCTCACGCTGACAAATATTTTTCAAGGTAACCTAAGCTGAAATATACCACCTCGACTCCTCTGCATAGCCGATTTAATAATTCCCCCCCTCTGGCTGCCAATTCCAAGTCCGCTCACTTGTTACATTAAAGTGACATAATGACTCGGTCGCACGCGAATCGCTCTGGACACTCTCGCGAACGCGTTACGCAAGCCGCGGTCGCGTGACGAAATAATACCGCGATCTTGTTTGTGTGGATGTAACTTTGCTGGAAATATGGAGTTGTTTCTCGGAAATGATTTTTTAATATTTGGAGTTAAAGTTTCAGAACTTTTAAGGCTATTGTAATGTTTCTAGAGCCAATTTTAATTAATTTCAGTGACAGATTAAATTGAGGTTAGGTTTCTGTTACACAAACAGTCTTTATGATTTTAGAATTAAGAATATTTGGCTTCTTGGAAGATGCATTTTTAACCATGGACTTTTGGTACCTTTCAATTTTGGAGAGTACTGTAGCCATTTGTTTACTAATATTAAGCAAGTTTATATAATGATTTGTCGAAACTAGAACGTAGTTTCAATTCAAAGAAATTTCGAGAAACAAAGAAACCGAGAAGTTGGCCCGCCATTTCGCCTGCTGAAATATGAATATGTCATCCGAGAGATTCGAATGTCATATGCAGTTTCTAAACGTCCTGCAAATGCCAGGAATTGCATACGCGGTGTAACATGAATTCAGGAATAATGTGCCATAGTTGACATGAAAAACGAGCGAGCCGATCCTCGTTAACACAATCTTGCACGTCAAAAACCTCGACTACAGCAACCATTATTTTAAAGTAACTTTGAATTAATAACACGAGAGTTAAACATCTCGATAAACAATAATTCGTTATTTTTAAACATAAATATTGTACTCAAATTTTCAAACTCTAAATCGAAAAATTGCAGTTCTCAAACTTTTAATTCAAATTTCAAATTATAAAACTTTCAAATTTTCAGATTAAGGTCCACGAAATTTCGAATTTCCAGAACGACGAATCCAAAAGTTCAAATTTTCGAGTTTGACGATCTAGAGTTTTCGCAATAACTCTGTTGTGATCGAAAAGAAATTTTCCTCCCCTGATAGAATTAAACGAACCGACATCCAACCAATTAAAATTTCCCTCAATTTTTTTCGACAGCATCCAAAATTGTCTCGCCCTCGCATCGTTTTATTTAAACGTAGTAGCTAAATATATTGTTGGTACATTGTTTACAATCTCCTTAGATCACTACAATATTTAAATCGCGCTTCGTGTAACCCACCGGTGCCAAGATTTGTAAATTGGGCAATTTAGTAAGAGACGAGTTGTAGAAATTTAATACGAAATCACTCAAATTAACTCTCCGCATCTTGGAGAATACCGGTAGGAAAGGGTTTTAAATTAAATCCTGGTGCCGGATGCTACGACTATGGCTGGCGCCATATCAAAAGGCACAGTTGCTTCTCACGCCAAGTATGTAAGAAATGAGAACGACTACCTCGATCATGTCTATTCCTGAGTCCAAGTTTCCTACCCTGCTCAACTTCGTTTCATTTTATTTCACGTTCACCACCAAGAAAAAGTTACAAGACGCGACAATCTCATTTCGAGGTTAGTTGGCCATTTTTCAATCAAACCTGTTTACCCTCTCCTGTCAACTTCGTGCATACCACTTGAAACGTTCAGGAACGCTTGAAACGTTCTCGTGTTTGTATATCGTTCCAGGAAATGAGATGAGTTTCAAAGATGAAAAATTTAAGACGGTGTCTTGATATTTGAAAGTAAAATCGCTCCATTTTTAGGTGCCTTTCGTTTCTTTTCTTCCAATATGGAGGTCAGCTGAATTAGAATGCCAGGTTAATTCAATTTAGATTTCTTTTTCAAACCTGGATTATCGATTAATAAAATTAATAATTGGAAATTACTAGCGCCTATGTCTATGTGTTACACCCGAAAACATTGAAATGTACGGATGGTGCAATAAATACTACTACTGTACTACCGTTAGTAGCGCTTATCTCTTTTTTTAATTGAAAAGGTAAAATTTTTTAAAATGTGTTGTTCGATGGTTAATTCTTTGTTGTACAGTTTATTTGGAAAAATATTTCAGTAATTATTAATTTCAGTATCTTTTTAATCAAAAAATAAAAATTTTTAAATACAGAACTATTGAAAGATACAATTTTTGCAGACACGTCGTTTCAAGTCATTCGTCTTTGTGCTTTTTATCTAAGAATGCTTTTTCTTGTTGTAATTTCAATATCAGAATATAAAATGCACATATGGTTGATGTAGAGTCATCTACTTGCAATTACGCCTGAACTACGATATTTTTGCAACTCCGTTATCCGCCACGTAGTGCCATCTTCTTGAAACGAGAGTAAACACTTTCGTAGACCATACGATGGTAAAAATAATATTACCATTGCAATTAAACATACACTCCAATTAAATTACTAATTTAATTTTATACTATTGACATTCGCCTAATGTTTTGCACAAAAAGCAATATTCTTCGTCTTTTTCTTTTTGTATGTAATTATAAGGATTAGATTTTTACACAAAATTTATTTTTAATGAAAAAACTAATTTACAGGAGAAAACAGTTTCCAAATTTTCTATGATGCTAGAATCTGTGACGATAATCAAGATTATAGCAAATAAAGTTGTTTACTTGTGGAAAAATACGCTTCTTGCATATAACTGTAGCACTAGTAACAATAATAATATGATAAACAAGTAGAGGGGCATGCTAAGATAAAATAAGACCACGTCAACTTGTTTTATTTCTTATTTAAAATGTTGTACATCATTTTTATTTTTTTTTTTTTCTTTTCTTTCCTCTTTATAATTTTACAACTTAAATTTAGAAATGCAACAAATGGACTAAATGAAAATCCTTTAAAGGTATCTGTTATAAATACATGTGATTACATTCGCACCTAACCATGATACGATTCCTATCTTTATCCACAAGATTTATTATACTTATCCACGTCAATTTGTCTGCATAATTCACCAGAATATTACATTTTCCCGCCTCCAAAAGTCCAATTCAATTCCAACAGCCATCCCCCTTCAATCGATCTAAAATTAGATTCTGAATTTTAAATCAATAGCTTTTAATTTTCAATCTTCTGGAATCCTTTATTCTAAAACTTTATAATTCTAATCAAAAACTGGCCAAAAGAAATGAAATTCCCCTTCCAAGAAGAATGCTCTATACAATTTTTAAGAACGCTGAAACCTAAAAATTTGTCTAAACGAGGGACCACTAAATGATGGTTTTAAAATTCCTAGAATCTCCTACACCGAGATTTCAAAACCTAACCTGAGCCATAGCCAAAGAGAATTAAATTCTCCTTGCAGGGAATCCTCTATAGAATTCTATACGACGCCGAATCTAAAAAGTTCTTTCAAACGAAATATCTGCTGCGTCAAATTTTCTGCAATCTGTCTACACTAAAATTCGTAATCCTAACCTAAACCATAGTGAAGAATAATTAAGTTCCGCTTACGAGGAATGCTCTATACGTTTTTATAATATAAGTCGAATAGCGCGCGCGGGCTTTTTCAAATTTTAAATTTCAAATTTCGCATCCTAAGCTAAAAATTAAGTTCTAATTAATTTCTATCGTTCGAGAAGTCCTATAAAATTAATACGTAGAACTTCGGAAGACGTTTCCAAATTATTCTTCAGCTATCGTTTAGAAAATTAAAAACACACCACGATTTTTACCTGAGAAACGAATTATGCAACAGATTTTCAAACGTTTATAGTTGGCAGTAAACAATAATTTTTCGTTCTGTAAATAACACCGCTGTACCCACAGAGTCTGGTGCAGCGGATACATAGATGTCGCCAATCTCATTTCATAACCGATACGTTTAATTATTCGTGATTGAATCGTTAAAGCTGTCGCTGTACGCAAAATTGTCGAGACTATCAAAAGATATTAGAAACGATGATGAAAGACGTTCCTTCGCCGCTTTTCCAGAATTGTGCGGCGTAGATTCGCGCATCTGGAATGAACGAAAATAATTTTAGACCGGCCTGTTACGTCGAAGGCCGTGGCAAACTCTCGAAGCTCGCGGCAGATGTGTCTACAACCGCTATACACAATGCTAATTACAATATCACTATTTTCGTGCCGTCTCGAAGTCGGAAGCCAAGACGTCTCGCTGCGTTTTCAATTTACTTCCACCTGTTGTTTATCGTCAGAAAATCATTTTATTATTATTATTATTATTATTATTATTATTATTCTCGTAACTCGTGGGTGTTTCGGGATTAAGTTGGAAATAGTTTGTCTTGGTAGCGAAGATTTGCCCGAAGGAATATCGTCGTAAATTTTAGGTCTGCGATCCACCGATTTTTCCAACCTTTCAGTTTCGAAACAAAAGTTTCTAGGTATTTAGGTTCGAAAATTGTATTTACAAATTTCAAACTAGACATTTTTACGAGATCTCGAACTTTTAAATTTCTACTTGGAAACTTGCGATTTTTAAATTAAAGATATTTCGAATATTTCGAAATCTTCCGAATAGGAAAATTTCTCGATATTCGCGTTAAAAATCCTCGAAATTCGAAATCTGCGATATCTCAAATCCTTATCCGAAGCTTTCAGTTATCCCCTAAACTCGAAATGTCTAATTTCCAATATTATTGTGTTGGCAACTAAGTGATTGCGGATTTTGTCATTACCATCTAATGGTAATACCCATTAATGGTAATGCCAAAATTCACAATCACTTAGTTACCAAGCCAATACAAACTGCATAAATTCTTGAAAAATTCAGTTACTCGTGACGAATTTAGCTTCTATCGAGTAGAAGCAAAGTTTTTATCGAATACGATAGCCTGAGTCTAATTGTATCTGTAAAACAACGATTGTGGCTACATTTGCCAGAACAACGGATGTATGAAACCAGTTCAAACATTCGTTCTGGCTGTCGGTATACACACACGCCAGCCATTCAGAATCGAAATGACAGCAGAGAAATTTCTTACAAATCCACCAACTACAAGATGCATCTACACTTCAACAGATAATACGACGTTTTTAATAAATCTCGTTGTTTCTGCCCATTAACAAACTCCTATATGATTATTCTGACTTAACCCGAATAGAATGCAGTCGTTCGTTTATTTGCTTCTCTTTCTATTAGAAACACAAGAGTCTAGACTTTCTGTAAATCATCGTAACCTTCGAGCACCGGTGTATTTTTATTTCCAGCGTTCTAATTATACTGTGAGAATGTGATCACGCGATTTGCCAGAATTCTCTCGTTTCTCTACTATTCTTCAAAATTCCTTCTACCTTCCCTTTGTTTCTTTTTTTGAACGTTGTTTCTCATTCAACGTAACGTTGATTTAATTTAATCATCGATTAAACGCACCAGTGACGACAGAAACGAATCTAGAAATGCTGGAACACGAGGCCTCTGTGATTTCTGTTGTCTAAAAATTTCTATTCTTCGTCCTTCTTCTTCCTTTTTTTTTATCTTTTATTTCGCGCGATCAACGCAACATCGATCGAATCGAACCATCGATCGAAATAAAATTGAAACACGTCAGTGACGACATAGACAAGGACGAACGTAGAGACTCGGAGGAACGAGATCCCTGTTGTCAGAAAATTTTTATCCTTCGTCCTTCTTTCTTCCTTTCTTTATTTTCTATTTCGCGCGATCAATGCAACATCGATCGAAATGAAATTGAAACGCGCCAGTGACATAGACAAGGACGAACGTAGAGACTCGGAGGAACGAGGTCCCNTGTTGCCTGAAAATTTTTATCCTTCGTCCCTTTTTCTTCCTTTTTTTATCTTTTATTTCGCGCGATCAATGCAGCATCGATCGAAATGAAATTGAAACGCGCCAGTGACGACATAGACAAGGACGAACGTAGAGACTCGGAGGAACGAGGTCCCAGTGAAGTTGAAGTTTCGAAAATAATCGCGATAATTCGGGAATTGGCGGTATTCAGAGACGAAAAAGACGAGGATCTGGACGTTGATGTTTCTATAAAACACTGGCAGCCGCTTTAAAAACGCTGTTAACGTCCATCCGGAACGGCCACCGTCACGTTTGTAGTATTTTTACACCAGCCTCGAGAATACTCTAGAAACCGTGGAAAATTTCGAACGACGAAATGGCACGCGGCAATGACCTAATAAGGACGAGGATAGATACGACCAATTCTTTGTTAAATAACAAATATATATTATATATATTATTTAATTACAAAATACAAAATAAATACATAATATATATATTTATATACATAGTACATACAAAGTATAAATTTTCTTCAATCTAAACCTGTTGATATCGCGTTGATTCACTTTCCTAAGAGGATCTTGCGGGTGGCACCGATACTTTGGCCAGATTGGGTGGCACCTTTGTTGGAACCGGCCTGCAAACCGATCATCGTCTCACCGGCGCGCAATTGTTCCTCCGTGAACTCGCGTTTGCATTCGTCAGCAGGTTTAGGTCCCAGATATGGTCCTTTCCATTCTGGATGCTTGTACGTCTGTGGAGAAGATTTTATATTTGCAATTTAACGAAACTTTTCGTGGAATAATCAAAGGATCAAAATAATGAGAAAAGCGATTACAAAGGTCAAGCTAAAATATTGTATTCTGTTACAGAAGTTAGACACTGGGACGATTGGAAATTAGAGATTGTAGATGACATGGAATTAAACTAAATGATCCACTCGATGACAGAATTAGGCTACGCGCCTATTAGATACCACTGGTCCGGTTTTGTCATTAAACTTACCGTACGACCAAGAGCAAAGAGGGTCGTCACCACCTGTGCGATGTCTTTCTTCTCCCACAAGTCCACCGTTTGGAACACGTCAACGTCGTTCACGCCGTATTCTTTCAAAGCTTTCTGGAACCTGATAGTAAGAACTTTGGAAAATCTCGTTTCATCTCGCTTTATTTATACAATCCAAACTGCAGATATTTATACAAATTAGTATTTTTATCAATATCGTTCAAAAGAAAAAGGAACTTACAGCAGAACTTACAGCAAAATGTTTTGTCTATGAAATATTGCAAAGAACACTACACTTTGGATATTTTATCAATTTTGGGCTGTGTGTTTTTACAGCTTTAAAGATTCAAACTTATTGTAACTTTTAGGTAATTTCCAAAATAGACTTACGAGTTGATGTTCTCCATCATTTTGAATTGACCACCGCTGCTATTGATCTTGGAGACGGATCCAGGGGCGATCTTGTTCATCAGATGACACAACACCTGTCCATCCTTGAGGACATCTTCGAACGCTTCACCTGGTGGGAATTTCTTGCCCAAAATCGTCTCGATCCATTCTTGGGCCTCTTTTTCCTGCTCTGGGTTACGCTTTGCAGCGATCTGCAACGAGACAATCGGCTGAAATCACTGTTTTCACGAACTATCGTTAAAAGGAATATCGTTAAGAAATAAATCATCTTCGAACTGGCAATTTCCCCTAAAATATACCGCTTGTATAACAATATCGCAAGGATTTCTTTCTCGAAATTTATACAGAACACTGACGAACCATCCACGTGAAATCCTTCGAAATTTCACGAAGAAAGAATTTCCTGAAGAACACTTGTCAAATCCAAAGAACGAGCAATTTTAAACATCGAAACCCGTGAATCTTCCCATCTGTAGTCACCGATATCGATTACGAGATTCACAATGATTTATCTCAATCGCCAGTGAAGAGCACGAATATCCAGCTCGGCCCAGTTCCGAGCTCCAAAGCTCAGCGCAACCCTTTGAAACGTAGAAGCTCGCCTCAGACAAATTCATAGACTCGAGTGAAACGATTTTACACATTTGCATGGCACGGAAATTGGCAAGTTCGTACAACGCAAATCCAGAGATTTGCATCGCACGAATCAAAGAATTTGTCTCGTACGAGTTGGAAGATTTGCATCACAGGCAAGAGATGTTGGAAAGGGTAGTAGGGACGAGCGGAATATTCACGATGGATGGATTCACAACAGAGTTGCAGGATGCGACTGAGCGAAATAAAGTTGCAACGATCTCGCACAAGGCAAAATGTTTCCGGATTCTTCACGAAACGGACGTACGATGCACGAAAATCCTCGAGCTCATACCTTGGCGCGCACTTGTCGTTCGAGAGCCATCCTCGTGCTTTGCGGTGCTTGTCGAAGAGGACTGAAATGCTTGGTCCTAGAGTCGATCCCTCTTATAGTGGACGAAGATGGCGGGAACACGGCCCACGCTTTGGAGGAAACTGTCCAACACCTCGGGTGCAGACCTCGTGTGTTTCGAAAATGACGACGCCACGTACGTGTCCATGTATCTATGTTTACCAGTGTAGGAGTACATGCTTTCCGCAGTTTTCGACGATCTAATATTAGCGGCTTATTCACTTGGACGTAGAATTTCCAAAATCGCCACTGCCAAGCTGCGCCTCCACGATACACGCGATAGTTGTTCCACGTGCGACAGCATTGGAAAAATCATGCGTTAGAGTTAGGTAAATTTGATCCAGTAACTTGTATATTGTCGTTGTATTACAGTGGAGTAGGTGAGGTTGCAGCGAGTGATTACACGCTGGAAGCTGCAAGAGGCAGAAGATTAGGATGGTTTTGCGACTTGTGCAAGTGGAGATGGGATTACCTACTTGTTTGTGTACTTGGTCGTGGATCGCAGTTTCTAGAAATTGTAGCCTTTTCGTGGTTTCATATTTGCAGATTCGTCAGGAATTTTGGAATTTCTGTACAGTAGATTTCGAGATTTGCACGACGCAAAATTCAGCCATTTGTATCACGTAGGCGATTAAAGGTGGTTTAGAAACTTGGAAAAGAGCTTTAGGAATTTGGAAATAGGTGAACTGTATGCTTGTGTATCTGCTTGTGAATTGGAATAAATTATAAATAACTTTGAAATTGAGAATTGGGTGAACTGAAATAAATTGTAGCTTTTTAGTAGTCTAACTTTCAGGATTGGTGTGTCATAAATTCTGAAATTATGCATACTGTACGATATTAGAAAGTGTTATAATAATTAACCAAACATAATATAACTAATTTGTTGAAAGTGCTGAAATTTTGTTGCTTGTAAAATTCTCCACTAGATTGTAATAATGTTTCTCTTATCGCTGATGTATTATTTGCTCCATTTTAGTGGCAGCGCACTGTGGACTGCGGTGGGTGGTGATGGATTGAGAGGCTGACTAATTCTAGACAATTCTCCTTCCGCTTTCTTGGTCGTATTACTTATTCACTGTGTTGCTTCCTTTCCACGATTTTAATAGCTACTCGTATTAAACTTAGCTACTTGATACTATAATAACTAAATATGAAACATAGTAGGTAGATTATAGTTGCCAATAGATGCAAATTTTGTAAATAAATCTAAACATAAATTAATTTCTAAGAAAGATATTACACAGAATTTCGATTCCAAATTAAATTAAAAAACTGTTACATACCTAAGTAAATAAACATTTCAATATAGAATTAAATTAAAGTTGAAGCCGAGCTTTATTTTTGTTAATGTTGCGCTGAAAATTAAAGGATCTAAGACTTCGTCATCTTTCACTTCAATAATAAAAGCTACAATTATTTCAAATTTCCTATTAACTAATTTATAAATTTGTAATTTTAACGAAAAATACGATCTTTACTTCGTTCCATATTATGTTCCTCAACTTTCATCTATAAGTCGCCATATTGTTATTCAAACGCACTGCCTCGCTGCATTCTACGCTCCAAATATTCGACAAAAAACGGGAAAAAGGAAATTCGATTGCGCAAAGAGTATCAGAGGTTTTTTCTTTAAATAACCAGCCGTCATATGGGTCGAGTTATTATTACGTTGATCCACTTTTTGAATTCACGTGAAGAGCCAACAGATCGAGGATGAAAGCCCGCCAAAAGACGGGCAATTTAAAAATTCTTATTTAAGATGGCGCTCTTATAAAAGAATTGCTTAAAATTCAAACTTAAAAAGAAATCTGTTTAAAAAAATAATAAACATTATGTAAGTATGTAAATAGAAACAAGCTACACCATTTATCTCAAACTAACATAATTACAGAATGTTTTATATTTTATCTATTTTTTAAATCATCATTTGAAATTTGAAATTATTATCTCAATAAAACAGATATAAATTTTGTGCATTCATTCACACGTATTTCAAGATATATATATATATATACTATAGATATTAGCTACTTTAAATTTTGTGCATTCATATATATATATGAATATCATATATATATATATAATTTAAAGTAGCTAATATCTATAGTTTTCAAGAAAAAAAATCACGAGACATTACCATTTCTAATCTAAGATGTTCCTAAAACTGTTTCCTATGGGGATTTTTATTCGCGATAACGGAGCATTGCGTAATCAACGTAACTCTTATTCCAACGATATGGAAGATTCTTCACTGGCGAAATCGCTGGCTACTGACTCAGATTTAAATATAATCGCGGCATCTTGCGTATTTCCATTTCCCCTCTTCGTTGTCAACAAGCAAAATTTTCGTCGAAATCCGATAATTTCGGTTATTTCGAACACGTGATCAAATCGAAAATCATTATCGTTCCTAACGACCATTTTGTAACTTGAGTGGCCGTGCCATAATCGTCGACACCTAATCTCACTTTAATTTGAGCGCGTTTTACGATTTAAACGCGGGATCGTCTGGGATTAAATCCCCACGCGTCTCATGATTAATTATTGTTTTCATGAGAATCCGCGTGCGCAGGTGGTATTCAAGGTATTCTATTATTACTGTCTCTTAATTGACTTATTCAATGTTACAAGAAATTCGAAATGTTATTACACGGTTAAAGGATTTGGAAATTTTATATATAGGATATTTATTAAATTACTTTTTAAAGAAATTTACTATTATTTTATTCTAAAAATTCATACAAAAGAACAAAACTAGTAATCAATATTTTATCACGTAGAAATATATTCCCATCTAACTACTTTAGCTTACATGAAAACAGTGGATAATGAAATAATTAAGTACTTTTTTGACAGAATTTTGTAAAGTAAGTTGTTAATGATACTTGAAATGCGTTAAAGTTCTTATTATAGTTTCATTATTCTATAATTCTATATTAGAAATTAGAAAGTCTTTAGTAAACAATTAGAGGAAATAAACAAAGTCATGAAAGATTTTAAAAAATGCTTTCAGCGTAATTCTATAATATTTTCAATTAAGCTACGTTATAATTCAAAAACAAGTCCTTAGCAATTTAAAAATTAAGTTTAAAAAATCCCTGCAGACGGTGCAGATAGTGGCGCCCTCTCATGAATCAGAAAAATTATTCCCCCATAATCTGCCGCTTTTCGAGAGCTTATTAAACCTGGAGGAAAGTGGAAAGAAATTTTGAAGGCGTAGGTTGTTTTTCAATTATTTGACAAATTCGTTTCACTTGTTCGTCGTTCTTCTTTCTCTTTTCATACCTTGATTCGCATCAAGCCATAGAACGTTGCAGTTTAAAGCGTTCCAAGTGCAACTGTGTTGTGATGCAAAAATGCACTCAATTCTAACGGAAAAGTTCTAATTCAGCTTTTCGATATTCATTTTCTTTATATTTTTACCGATTGTTTTATGAAATTTACCATTTTGCTAAGAATGTTGCGATACTTAGAAAAATAACATGATTAATTGTGACTTAAGTAAAGTTGTAATTAGGTACGCTTTTTGAGGTTATGTTTTTGTTTTCTAGTTGCACTAGTTTGACAGAAAAGTCAGAGTGTTTATTTAAAAAGCATTGTCTTTTTATTTCTGTGTATAAAAATAAGTAATTTTATGTACAAGAGACATAAATAAACTTTCTTATGTAATAAAATATTGTACATTTTGATAGCAATTTGTGTGACTTTGGTGTAGAATAAAGTTTGATAAAATTTCATTTAAATTCTTTTGTTTATTGTAAACCGTATAACAATATTTGTATGAGTGAAACGTTTGTTGATTTCAATCAGTAGGATTAACACCAAAGAAACATGGCACAAAGGTTTCCTGTACCAAATACAGGAAATAATGGCCCTCCACCGCAAAGGTATGCTGCATCATCTGTGCCTCCTAATTTACGGCAGTATTCTAGCCCAAATTTTCCTGTAAGTATATAAGAATTAAGATAATTGAATTAACTGGAACAGTAAGGAACTTCTAGGTTAATTTTTATATAGATGCAGCAGAGATCAGGATTTACTCCTCCTCCACAAATGGCTAATGCAGGTCCTGGACCAGCCAGTATAATAAGAGCCAATCAACCATATTCGAACATGCGTCAAGGACCTATGCCAACTCCACCTGTTGGAAAAAGGAGCGCGGATCAACGTATTCCTATGTCACAACAGAAACCGTAAGTACACTAACACTGCATGCTTTTATTTAATTTTGCATCCATATTTTGTATTACTTTGCTCATTAACTCATTGCATTAAACAATGTATTAACTAATTGTTTTTATTGGAATAAACTAGCTTTTAGTATCTATGATTTCGTACATTTCAAAAAGCAATATGTCAATTAATTTTTTATCAATTTGGTTGCTTGATTATTAAATTGTTAATTTATTTGTCATCATCAAAATGTTAAAAAGAAACCATTCACTGAATTCACCAGGAACTTCACTGCATTTCATAAGCTTAAAAATTGGTTTATTGATTTTTGAATCTATGATTTTTACACAAACTCATATAGGTATTTTTGGAACAGTGATTTTTCACATTCCACGTCCAAGAAGAAGAAAAAGCTAGCAGACAAGATATTGCCACAAAAAGTGCGCGATTTAGTGCCTGAATCTCAGGCTTACATGGACTTACTTGCATTTGAGAGGAAATTAGACGCGACTATAATGAGGAAGCGACTTGATATACAAGAAGCACTGAAACGCCCAATGAAACAGAAAAGAAAATTGCGAATATTTATTTCGAATACGTTCTACCCGGCGAAAGAGGCCGGCGAGGGTGAAGAAGGTTCGGTTGCATCCTGGGAACTTAGAGTCGAGGGACGACTTTTAGACGATACAAAAAATGATCCTAATAAAGTAAAAATCAATTTATTTTTAGAAAAGAAAACCATAAATCATCTGAAAACGAAGGATAATTCATTTATATTACAATGACTTTTAGGTAAAAAGGAAATTTTCTTCCTTTTTTAAAAGTCTAGTTATAGAATTGGATAAAGATCTATATGGACCTGACAATCACTTGGTTGAGTGGCATCGTACATTGACAACACAAGAAACTGACGGTTTCCAAGTAAAAAGACCTGGAGATAAAAATGTTAGATGCACTATTCTCTTGCTTCTCGACTATCAACCCTTACAGGTAACATTTCTTTTAAATAAAAGGGATGTACCAAAATTTGTAAAATTACAAATGCTTAACATTCTAATTGTCTCTGACTACTTTAATTTAAGTTAATTAAATTCTCTCAGTTTGACATCCTCTGGTTCTCGTACATCCTTATTAATGAATAAAATAAATGTAAGCTGAGTTAGAATTTAACAGAAATTTTTTGGTTGCAGTTTAAGCTAGATCCTAGATTAGCCCGACTTCTAGGTGTACATACCCAAACGCGACCTGTTATCATCTCTGCTCTTTGGCAGTACATAAAGACACACAAGCTTCAAGACAGTCACGAAAGGGAATTCATAAACTGTGATAAATATCTCGAACAAATATTCGCCTGCTCAAGGATGAAATTCGCGGAAATACCACAGCGTTTAAATCCGTTGCTCCATCCTCCAGACCCGATCGTGATCAATCACGTTATTAGCGTCGAAGGTACCTATCAATAATAATTAGAGTGCGGATTTGTATGCATCTATAGGAAGCTTGAAAGTGTAAAATTGCACAGAATGCACATAGTGTTAGAAAATGTATAATATATCCAAAGTATGGTGCTTTCTATAATACTTGGTAGGTAAAATAATTTTCTGCCGAGCCTGTATTTTGTAATTATATTCTCAAAAATATGAGTTTACAAAAAAATCCTCCAATAATAATTAAGAAGTGCACACCATGTTCCAAGATTTGCAAAAACAAAAAATAACCATTTGTTCTATCACGTTCTAAATTAGGTACAGAAACGAAACAGACCGCGTGTTACGACATAGACGTGGAAGTTGACGATACGTTAAAAACACAGATGAACAATTTCCTGTTATCGACCGCAAGTCAACAAGAAATCCAGAGTCTCGACAACAAAATCCACGAAACGGTCGAAACGATCAACCAGTTGAAAACGAACCGAGAGTTCTTTTTGAGTTTCGCTAAAGATCCTCAGCAGTTCATCAACAAATGGATTATCTCGCAAACGAGGGATTTGAAGACCATGATAGACGTTGTTGGCAACCCAGAAGAAGAACGCAGAGCAGAATTCTATTATCAACCGTGGGCGCAGGAAGCAGTGTGTAGATATTTCTACACGAAGGTTCAACAGAAACGCGCAGAATTGGAACAGGCGCTCGGTATAAGAAATTCATAAGTATAATTGAAGAGGCTTCGCTACAGTGTTCGAAGTAATTATATCGAACAAAAGAAATTATTAAATAAGTTATTAATAAAGTACTTGTCTAAACGAAATTTCTTATTTATTAAATTCGTATTACAAAAAATGAAACTGATAATATCTCTTCAGTTAATTATTTCAATTTTATCTTAATCAAAAGTTGAGTATTTTAGAACAATGAATAAATTATAGCAGACAATGTAAAAAATTGGTTAACATATATCTTATCTCATAATGATCATTGCTTAAAATCTTTGTTAGTAATTTATTCCAATTAAGCGATGAGATGTTGAAAGATTGGAAATTGGATATGTTAATTTATTCCTATCCTTCATAGATTGCCCTTTTGATATAATTACTTCGCATACTGTATGTAAAGTATTTATATAAATTTTTCTCTTGTTCCAATTGCAAAATCGATCGATTAACGTGTCTTACGCTTCATTCACAATGCAGTGTCACTGTGACATTATAGTACGAGTGACATATTTTTACGAATAAAAATGATGTATAGTAATCATAGAGGAATCTCACGGATAACAAATTTATTTAGTACGAATACGTATATCGATCTCGTATATCTTTATTCAAGCTAGTTTTTCAGAAGTCTTTTCTATGAAGATATGTATCGCAATTCGCTACCGCGCATTATAAATGCGAGAAACTTCTGTATAATATAACGAATAAACCTTTGATATAACTCGCTGAAACCATTTTAAACTGAATCCCATATTGATGAATAAATATTTTCAGTACAATAATATAATTACTGCAGTTAAGATTTCATTTCTTTTCTTGATTTTTTTTTAATTTGTAATGTAAGATTAAAAAAGATATTAACTATTCTTTCGCATCTCACTACAAAAAAGAATTGATCTTTTTAGTGTAACCTGCGCTTATAATTGTGAAGTTCCAATTTATTAATATTGTATACTGTAATTAGTTCATTGGATGAAAGAAAAGGAAAGAAACGAGCCATAAATTGTTCTATTATCCAATTCTTATTTTGTTTGTGCAAGTAAATACAATCTCTTACATAATCAGTACATGTTGATGCAAAATATGGTTTCCTCGTGGAAACGGCAATATCGCCAATTTAAAACGTAAGGAACAAGAATCCTAAATTTCTTATTCTTTCCCTATCTTTTTTTTTTTTCTTTTTTTTTTTTCATCGCGGAAGTTTCAATTTTATTTCATCAGTGTAAAAGTGCTTTCCCCTCTTACTTAAGAGTATTATGTATTAATTTGATTCAGTATTACAACATTAACATTCCAAGACATTCACACGAGGATGAGAAATTCCAGTGCCATTTTACGGATATAAATTTACGTCTTTCATCGTGTTTTCTTCTTTTTCTTCGAGACATTAATGTATTCCACGTATTTCTTGCAAAAAACGACTCGCCGAGAAAATAACGTTGAAATCGCATCATACCAATTACACACGAGTTTCCTACGCCTTTCTTTTTTTAAAGACACAAAGCCGGAACGATACATATATATTACGAAACATTCTTCACATGCCAACGAGCATTACACGCAAAGCACTTGTTCCACGTTTTTATTTTATAACGCAGGATGAAAGAACAAAGGAGCCGGTTTCTACAGCGACATTGTTTTCTGGTGATAAAATTTAAAAACTTCATAATCTTGTATTTTTTTCTCTTCTCCGTTTTACGTGCCGATTCGATGAACATAATTCTATCGAAGGTCGCATACCGTTGTACAACACTAAATCACAAGTGCACCAATTGATTGTATCGTTTCTAGTACAATAAACTCTGATTGGATTCTGACGTCTTCGTTCGACATAAAAATCAATCGCTAAATACGTGTGTCATATAGTCATATGACTCCACTTGATCAAAAGTGAACGAACACGTCACGATTGCACCGTTTTATTATGAGATCAAGGTTTATTGTATAGTACTTTTGTTTTTTACTTCCCTAATCTTAATTACACATTCACATATATTTTGTCGTATAAAGTTTTAAATATATATAATTGAGTGACAAGATCTTTTTTACTCCTTTAATTACACGTTATTCACCTAAATGGAAGTATATTTTTTTGTTTGAAGGATGGGTGAGTAGAAAGATATTCTAAACACATTTCTCTATGCCCTCAGATCAAGTCTACAAAGATCACATTTTTGCCAAAAGGCAAATGGCAGCTGTGAATCTCTGTACACTCAAATATATCTCGTAAAATGATAGTGATTCACTAAGTCTTTGCTTGGATAAAATCATTCTTGTTTCTCCACGTTTTCTTCTTTTTTTGTCTGTTCTTTGAATGGGGATTAATAGCACTAGAAATATGGCGTATGAGGTAGCCACAGAGTTCTTCTAGCCATTTCTTTCCTTTTTCTTTCACGTGAATATATATTTTTAAGTAATCACATCATATAGGTATTGCTTTTTACATTTTTGTCCAGCATAAACAGAAAACTTTTTGGTTCCCCGTTCAACATCCGATACTATGTATTCGATCTTCGATAATATATCCATCTTATCCATCCTGTTTTGCCACTTACTGTGATTTCTGTACGCATCTATATTATAATATATGGTGTCTAAGAGGAAGGTAAATTCCACTTGTGCAGTCTTTTTTTTTCATTTTTGGTTTTAAGTAATTAATGCGAGATACATCGGTGCAAGAGATCCTTTGGGTTATCCGGAAGTTTGCGTTAATTTCACTCCCTTCCTCTTTTACAGTAACTGTGGATACATTTTACACGATAGCTCGTATGTTAAATGACTGTCGGTAAATCGTATAAATGTCACCTATGATTGCACTCTGTTGCGACGGTGAATTATTTTTTCTTTTCATAACACAAACGCTGATTTGTACTACATATAGATACACACGAATAATTCTACGCATTTACAATTATTTTATCCAAACGAGGCCGTCAGAACAGAGGACTTGTACATTCGTTCCATTTGTTCTTTCTTTTTCGAGACAAATACGCGAATTGATCTATTAAAGATTCATTAAAGATGATCGACCGATCATTTAAACGAGTATAACACGTCTATAAATAGAAATTTAAAATCTTGAAAATTAACAACATGATTATATAAGTAACAAAGTAATTTAAAAAATCATCACTACATCGTCGTTACAATATAAAGAATTTAATATCTTTCTAAATGTAGGAATGTTTTTATGGTTTCCCTTCATTTCTTTTTTTTTTTTTTTTCTTTAATTAGCGACTTAACAAGAACTTTGAAAAATTTGAATTAACAATTATCCAAAAGAAAAGAGGAGCAAAATGACAAACTTACGGCAGAGTTAATTTCTGCTTCACGATAATTTTCAATACTGATTCGGTACTGGAGCAACGATAGGTGTCATTTCCACGTTTTAATTATTACTATGCCAGTGATAATATCATCTGAAACATACACGCTTTTATTATATTATCAAACAGATTCCATCATTTTTTTTTTCTTTTCTTTCTTTTTTTTCCCCTTTAAATTCATACAAGCATTCGATGCGAAATTTTGCATATCTGCCCCCTTAAAGTATCTTCTACAATAAATAAAAAAAAGTTTGTATTAATTCGCTACAACATAAAAAATATTAATCATTTCAAACCCAATCATATCCTCAGTTGTGACAATTCAATGAACTTCGGATATGCATAGAAATTATTTGATATAGTTACAGTGTTTTGGAAGTATCTTTGTTAGTTAATCATCCCCTAATAACATAAATATTACTACGAACAATGGAGTATAGAATGCATACAAAACTAGTGTAGAAGAACAAACGTTTTCTACTATACATCACACTGGATGGATCGTACAGCAAGGCAGTTCCGTGTACTGTGAGATTTATTACTTGATATGCGATGCGCACATAAATAACTAACAAAGTTAGCCGTTGTACTGAGATAAGTCAGATACTAATGCTTACGATTTCAATATGAAATAATATACGCTAGAATAAAAATGTGCAGAGTCATTTGATGGATTAGATTTTTTTTCATTTTCTTTTCCCCATTATGTTCGATCCAAGTATAATGATAAATTGGCATTTAAGTCACGTATGCGCGCGACTCATTTAAGGCTTGAATATGTCTTTGACTCGTCCCAAAATCTGAGCAAATTTGTTCATGCTTCAAAAAAGTCCTTGCAAACACGTAAGTGTTAAGAAGAACGCGGAAGTTCTTCAAAGTGTTTTAGCTTTTTCAAGTAAATCGTTAATGAATTTCTGAAACATATAAATAAAGAGATGAACTTCCGTTAGTGACAAGGCCCCAGTTTATCAATCAAATTATTCCTCTAGAACCATAGGTACACTATAATCGAGCTTATTAATTCATTAAAAATACTAGATATTATTTTCAGGTATATATTAGTCACAAAGTATTAAATTTTAGGAGAAAGGATATTGTTACAACAAATAATTGCAAATTTATCAAGACAAGCTTAGGAGCTGCACTTACATTTACATCATGTGGTGGTTTCTTTGTATCAACCAGTAACTCCTATAACAACAAAATAAAACAATAAATAACAATAACTAATATATATCAGCTTTGATAACAACCATCTGATCTAATGTATATAATATACATACCTGCAAAAATCTTCGTCTATGATCATCACTGTCCATATCAAGAAGTTCATCTATATCTATTTCAACTTCCCGATTTTTACCATTTTCATTCTGTCAATTAACAAAAATTGATAAATAATTTATATCTATGTAGTAACTTCTAGTTACAAAGAGATTAATTTTAAACTTACAACTGATTCATATAGTTTCTCTAGCTCATCAAAGAGCCACATTTCAACTGCAAGTCTTTTACGGATAAGAGACATCTGATGAGACCCATACTTGGCTGTTAAGAATTTTTCCCTGCGTTCCTTTACCTCACCCTTTTCACTGAAAGCTACATGCAGATTCGCACGTGCAGGACTGCGTTCTGCTGTAAGTACTCCACCTCCTTCCATTATAAACTACTGAGTAATTAGAAAAAGAAAAATTAAAAAATATATATAAAATTGTGCAATAAAGAATTGTATGAAGAAAGAAAATAAAAAATGCAAATTACATTTGTTAGTATAGTATTCTTAAAGAATTTATTTAAACATTGTATTATGTATGATATGTGTTTAATAAGATATATTAATAAAACAATTAGAATAATAGAGGAAAGGATAGAAAACAAGAAAAAGATATATTACAGTATATAGAAAATATACAAATTTTTAATATTGTATATAGCATAGAATATGCTTATACAAAAAATAATTGTATAAAATAATAATATATAACAATTTCCAATCTATATTTATATTGTTATGCGGACAAAAATTCATAAAAAAAAAAATGAATAAAAGCTAAATAGAAATTTTGTTTTTTTTATTTCTTAATACAATTTTTTTCTTTCTTTTATAGAAAAATTATAACTTATAACTAAGGTGTACCGGTTAGAGGAAGGATCGTACGATGATAATGTGCGGTAAAAGTAAGAAAGAAATGTGGGAACGAAATTCTTTCTTCGCGGAGTCACATCCGTTCCCACAGACTTAATTATGTGCGCGATTTACTTGATAAAAAGTAGCCGCGTGATCGATCATTGACAAACCGAATCGAATTAATCGGAGCGAATAATTATAGCGCCCAAACCAAGTCGTAAATCATAAGCATACATAAATTTATTTCTATTTAACTATATGCGTTTACGCACATGTTAGCCGCGTTTTGCATGCTACAATAAACAATAGGCTTATTATCTGAAGTTATTGAATGCAAATGCAGCCTCGATGAGACGCGACGCTTTGATTACACAAACAGCTCGAGAGCATCGAAATAAAACTACTAAGAATACTTTGATAAAACTGTGAGCCGGCGAATTAAAATGAAAGAAAAAAAAAGGTGCCGACAGTCTTGTAAATAAAGCGACATTAGTGGATTCGTACTTTGCATTTTAATAAATGATCACCGACTCATGTCAGCATAAGTATAAACAAAGATCAGTCAATTATCTACCTAGGACTCAATAAAATTAATAGGGAAACGAGAGAGAAAGAAATATTGTTAGCGCGCCTTCGTACGATCACTTGATATTACTTACACTCACTGCTCCTATTTCAGAACGTACACTATTCGAGCCGTAATACAGTATCGTAATGCCAGAGTCCATACGAATAATAAACTTTCCTGAAGTTCCTCGACTATGATAAAACTTTATACTAACTATGATTACCATAGGATGCTCGAAATATCACTATGTTACAGCAAATTACAAGAAGTACTGGCTAGGAACATTATAGCGTGGGAAACATATATAGTGACATTGTTGTCGATATGTATCGATAATCGACAATATCAGAGCGCAGAAAATTTTTATATTTGAACTCTCTAAAATTTTAAATTGCTTTAACTTACTCAACGTAGGATTCTAAAATTAATTTATCTTTAATATCTCTGATTCTGATGTTAAATATAGACTTTGTAAAATGCGCTAAATTAGGTAAGTGAGTAGTATCATTTCTAATATTACTATCCTAAATATATTAAAGAAGTTGAATGTTAAAAAATAATAAAAAATATTGAGCATGAAATAAAAAAGGGAATATTGAAATAATTATAAAATCGCAGATTGGTGAAACTTATTTATTAATCAGAAATAAATCAATCTTGGCTTGCATCAACATTTTCTGTCTGTAAACCTTTGAAGGAACCAACTGGTATGTATGTAACAAGGGTGTATAACTTGTTTGCAGAATCTTCATCATCATTCCTTCTTCTGCTCAATCGTACACGAACTCTGAATGGTACATTTCTAGAAATGCAAATGCAAATTAATAATATAAAATACCAAAAAATTCAGACAGTGACAGTTCAATCATAAATAGTTATAAATTAAATCAAACTCAGAAATATATAAAATTTACCTGATTCCCTTAGACCACAGTTGTTTGTTGAGTCGTGTATCAATCCTCACATCTGGAGTTCCCATTTGTTTTTCAGCAAATTTGCGAATTTCTTTGATAGCTCGTGGAGCACGTTTTTTAAATCCAACTCCGTGGAGGCGTTTGTGAAGATTCACTGTATATTCACGAGTGACAACCTCGTTAATAGCACTTTTGCTCTTCTTCTCCTTAGATTTGGCCATTTTGTACTGAAAATAAAAATTGCCAAATTCACAGTTACAACGTGACATAACCAAATTTATCATAGTAAAAAAAGAGAAATATATAAAATAATTCTTAATTAAAAAAGAAACTAAATACAAAACACACATTCTTACAGCACTAATATATATTTGTATAATAAAATATTACACTTGTTTAAATTATTTTATATACAGGAAGAGAAGTAAACAAAACAGCGTTACACTCGTATATTCTAATTATAAAGCATGTTATATTATCGACGATAATATTAAACTCGTGTTGTTGTGCAGTAATTAATCGATATAATTATACCGAAACTTATTTACTATTAATAATACACAGCCAGATGTTCTCTGATTTTATTTGAAGTAAAAATGACAATACCTTTCTGCTCAATGGCTGAACGTAAAAGAACTGAAGTTCTTCGCGTTCCTAAACTCACCAATCTCTAACGGTAATATTTTGATATGACTTAACCTATAAAATGTATTTGTAAGACTAATGAAATTGCTGGTAACTTATGATATTATGTATTTGATATATAAATAAAAATTATTCGTATTTAGTACTATTTCTACATTTTTCCCATGAAGCCATTTAAAGCGTGTATGTTCGTTTCTTGTATTACGTAAAGTATAAATTTAATCTTTAGAGAAAATCAATATTCTATAATTATATTTATATCCCATATATATACTGTCATAAGATAAACAACATATTTTTCATAAATCAAAAGTAGATAGGATAATATACTAATTTAGTACTTCCAGTAGTTCATAAAACATTTTCAGTGAAATTCGATTAGTACTTTATCTGATTTTAACTAATACTTTATTAATATTCGAAAATGTAGCTTACTATGTTATAATATATTATAAATCAGATATTAGAATTTAGTGCTCCTTAGATTTTTATTATGTGTACTGGATGACTCGACCCGTTGGGCAGAGTACGGTTTCCTGAATTACATAAAATATAAATTTAACCAATAAATAAATCAATATTTTATAATTATATTTCCTCCTTATATACATATATATAATTTTAAATATATATATATAGATATACTTTATTTCTATAATACAATCTTTTCATAAATGAAAAGTAGATAAAGTGACCTATTATTAATTTGACTTTTTATTAAGTAAAACATTTATAAAAACTTTTTATTAAAATTAAGTTTAAAAGAATAGCAAAGATAGCTTTATAAACTAATAAATGTATATAATTAATGCCATATTTATTTCTTTACAACTGATATTTTATTAATAGACTGTGGATTTTAATGCATTTTTATATTTTTTTGGGCATAAATAAAGAAATAGAAATTTAAATGGAAATTTATTTCATCTATTGCATATTATGGATATTTTTATATATTATATGCATTTGTAGAATATATATACTATGTCTATATAAATATAGTATAAGGAATAAAAACCCAATATAAGAAACTGGAAATAAGAACGCAACAACCTTCTTGCACTTAATAGAAACTGGGTCTAAACTACAAAGAAATAAATAAAAATATACTTCTGTGTGCATTTTTATACCTTCAAATATACCATAAATGCATAAAGATCTGCAATCTATTTATTAATAACTAATTACGTAGAAGGAAGGTTTTAACAATAAAGATTCCCAACTAGATATAATATATGGCGTAAGAAAGATCGCGCCACGATAGCTTCGAGGACGCTTGCAATGGTGCAAAATGGAGTCTATTAACCTGTGATGTTGATACAATTGTTTTTAATTATAAAAAGCTTTTCATGGAATTAAAATGGCTGGTAAAGTGTGGAATACAGATATATGGAAAGCATGGGATAAACATGGAAAAAATGATTTGTAAGTGGTTAACGTCCGAAAGTGCGTTCGATTAATATTGAATTGATATTGCATACTTCTGTGCAATTGATGGTTGCAACTTATCTCTCCTGTTTCTCGCTCTTCTGAAGAGTTAATTGTCAATTAACAACTGTTTGCAGCCTCAAGTTAATCAAGCACAAATTTAAGGAAGGCAACACTGCAGGTGAGATTACAAGAATTTCTCTTAACAGCTTGAGCCATGTTTCCACACAAAGTGACAATTTTACGCGCGCTGAAATCTATCAATGTTACACTTATCATATCACCAACGTTTCCATCTGTTTATGAAATAAACGATGTTCACATAGAAAATATTTCTCCCTGTTTGTTATCTGAGAAATATATTTCGAAAATTCAAAATTTATGAAATGTATTTAAGCGCCAACGTTTCCTTATATTCTTTTATCTATGAATGCAAATAATTAGAGTGTGGATTTTTATGCAAATGCATATCTTAATGAAAAACCTCAGCGGAAAATTGTTTTACACATTGAATATTATAAAAAGTAAAAGATTTTATATATGTGAATAAAATATAATGTTGAACTATTTCGTATTTCAATCAAATTAATAAAAAGTCGATTCTCAAGTTCTTTGTTAATTTTGCATTATTTTTAATTTTGATATATGTAACTCTAAATTATAAATTATAAATTATGAGGAATTGCATTTTTGAGATACATTTTACAATATATAATTATCATTTGATAGTTCTATATTTTTAACATATTTATGTGGTGTTATCTTTAATTTTAGAATGGAGAAGAGGATTGTACGAATTAATTTCAAATGGAATCCGTGGGAACATAAAAAAGGACAATGTTGTTCAGACATTAGGTGAACTAACGGTAAGATCAATAGTCAATAGCAATATTACAACAATTCATTTTTCCAACTACTAGTCTATTTTAGTTCTCTTTTATTTAAAATATATTTATTTGCAGAATATTGATGGAGCAATACCATCTGCAATAGTGGATATATTTACACTGATAGATGCGGAAGCACATAATGAAGAAAGGAATAATTTTTATTATCTTGTAAAAGAATCAGAAAAGGTATCATTTTATAGGATAACAAAAGTGACTGAACTACTGGCTACATATTAAAATATTTCTAATGACATAATTAATTTATCATGTATAGTTTCTCACAGATAGGATATTGAAGGAACGTTTAGAAATTGATACATTGCAAGATGTAGGAACTTTAAAAAACAAGAATTTCCAAATCAAATTTATTAAAGTGAAGACAAAATTGTAGTATGTATTTTTTCCTATTTGTTTAAGTAAAATATTCAATATAAAAATTAAACTAATGAAGCAAAATCTATATAAAACATTTATTTACAGTTATAAACAACGGAAATTTAATTTATTTCGGGAGGAAAGCGAAGGATATTCTAAACTTATAGTGGAATTGAATCAGGAACGTCCAGAAAGTGAAGTAGCATCAATATTGGAAATTGTTAAGTCTCTTATCGGTAAAAAAATTTTTTCCGATATATTCTGAATTGTATATTTTAAATGGATGGAATTATATGTATATCATTCTTTTAGGATATTTTAATCTTGACCCTAATAGGGTACTCGATATTTTATTAGAAACTTTTGAGAATCGACCTCAAGATGATGCGCTTTTTATCCCTTTAATTCGATCATATATGAGTGACCAACAGGTACTCTGCGAAGTTTTAGGATTTAAATATTGTTCAACCGTCAATGCTACTCCATTTTCATTGCAAAAAGTCACTGCACTCATGTTACAACATGGTGTAATTAAATTGGATGATATATTACCTTGGTTGGTGCCAGATGATAAAACTATTATCAAAGAACACGAACAGGCAATGAAACAGGCGAAAGATTATGTTCGCAAGTTAAGCGTAATTTCTACGAAAGACAAAGAGGACGTACCAGAGGAGAAAGAAACTCCGCAGGTATCTAGGCAGGTATAATTATATTTTATTAAAGATCTTATTAACGCCATTATTTTTTAAAAGGATAAATACACAAGTAATCAGAAGTTCGGGTTATGCGAAGCACTTCTAGAGACAGGAGCTTGGGAAGTAGCACAAAATTTATTCAATCGATTGCCCGAACACAGTTTCACCGATCAACGTCCAATTGCATTAGCGCTGTGCAAAATGATTCAATCTCTTATCGAACCTGTTTATCGCAAGTAAATTTCATTCTAATACTTTCGTTACAGAGAATTCAATTGAACAAATTTAGAGTATGTTTTTATAGTTAAATTCTATTACTGTACCTGCTACATTATATTTCAGAAATTGTATAATATCGCCAAAATTACAAGGTAGGAGAGTTCCACAATTAAAGAGCTCTCTTGCTCCGAAACTAATCGAGAGTCTCGAGGAGATCCATGATCAATTATTACCAATGCTCATAGTCCTTGGTCCCAATCTACATCATGATCCTGTTCTAATGTACAAAATCATGCGGTTGTGTCATGCGGCCATAAAACAATGTCCCTTAGATTCCAATAAGCAACCAATTGATAAAAATAACAATTTGTATTACGACGTATTGACTATTCTCGATGTGGCGTTACTGCCATCATTATCGTTTATGGACTGCAACTGTTGCGTTGCCGAAGAATTATGGAATATCTTAAAATATTATCCATATCAGAATCGATATTGTTTGTACGCTCGATGGAAGAACGATACACCTTTGCAACATGCTGCTCTTTTAAGAAAACGAGCAGATGCGCAAAAGAAAATTAAGTCTATCATGAAAAGAGTGAGTAAGGAAACCATAAAGCCCGTAGGGAGGTCAATAGGCAAACTTACACATTCTTCGCCCGGTGTATTGTTCGATTACATTCTTATACAAATCCAATTGTATGATAATCTTATAGGTATGTAAATAATTTTATGAAACATTCGTAAACTTGGAGGTTTTCATTTTAAATAATTTTTACTATTTCGTGTGTTACAGGACCTGTTGTAGATTCCCTAAAATATTTGACTAACATTTCTTATGATGTACTTGGTTACTGTCTTGTGGAAGCTTTAGCTGGTGCTGACAGAGATAGGTTTAAACATGATGGCACCAGCATATCTCTTTGGCTCCAATCTCTTGCTTCATTTTGTGGAGCCATATTTAAGAAGTATAATATTGAACTTACTGGTTTGCTGCAGTATGTAGCTAATCAACTTAAAGCACAAAAAAGGTACATTGTATATAAGAAACTAATTTCTTTTCAGTTAGTTTGTAATTGTTTAGATTTTGTACAAGTTCTCGTTCATTTTTATGATGTAATAGTTACTTAATTGAATATTGAGTATAATGCGAGAAGTTCAGAAATTTTTAATTAAGAATAATTATCGTTAATGCGATGTTCTTAATCCCTTTCTGACTTTTCCTAGTATAGGATCTTACTACAATTAATTTATTTAAAATGGATTAAACAGATGTTGGTTAAACAGGAAACGATAGCTATTTAACATGAACTAAATACAATAACGTACTATAATTAAGACAACTAAATAGTTAATTTACAACTTTCGTCACCACGATTCCAACGCTCTTTCTCACGTGGACCATACTCTCTCGACAACGCTAACAATACTATCTTGACGACGCAATTCGCACTTTCTGACTTCTCAACTAACACTGACTGTTAATTCGTCATTTCGTTAATTTGTTTATGATTCGCCCGATATCTCTTAGGCCTCTCGACTACGATACTACATTAATAAATTACGAGCTTTTTTCCGTTAACAACAGGAAGCTTTTAATAAATATATGTTATGCTCTTATAGCTCATATACTTGAATACATAGAAATTGTCAGTTGATTCTGCTTAAGATTTATCCAGACAAACAGTGTATTTTTTAAATAGAGAGTTTCTTTGAACATGTGTGATTTAGTACCACGTGTAATACGGCAACGGAGATATTCGAACGGAAACCAAAAAAATTTAGATACGAATTTTGATCCACTGTTTGTAATTTCAGAATAATTATTGCTCACAAAACATGACAAAAGTTTAATCAAATTGTGACAAATATACTATGAAGACTTTTTAATTGCAGTGAACATACATACACTATCATTCCGCCATAATAGTTCGTAAATGGAAACATCTAGTATCACTGAGTAAATAAAATTTACAAACTTTTCATTCCAATGGAACTTTATCAATGATGATTCCAAACGTGTGGCAATATAAGATTCTCTCTTCATTCTTTTAAAACGTATCTTTGGTTGTAATATATTTTCGTTTTTTATATATTGAGCCACTTAAAATTCAATAAAAATACAAATAATCGAAGAACAGTGGAATAAATTTTATGGATTTTATTCTGCACTTCTGTATTAACAAAGCATTATCCATTATTGCAATATTTTTACGAAATACGAATTTGCTACTTTGGTATAATAAGATATAACTGGTTTTTGGCATATACGTTCATATATATTTTATTTATAAAGGAAACTGAAAGAATGACTAAAAACAGTTGTGGGAAAGGGAAACATTGATACTGAATACTGAATCAACCTGTGTAATTAAAAGATAAATGGATAGGAAAATGAAACATCTTAGCATCGAACATTATTATTTGCAAGCAAATATAAAGATCATAGAGAAACTCGCATTTATAGTATATTAAATACAATAATTTAAAATTCTATTACTGATAAAAAGAGAGCTATACATTGTAAAAATATCAATTATCTTAAGATTTCAACAACATGAAATAATAGTATTTGATAAAAATGTTTGATCAAAGATATTTAAGTAGAACAAGAGCTGAAAAAGCTAATGAGTTCAGATTTAAAGAATACAATTAGTGAGAAATATTGCCACTAGTGCTATGAAAGCCTAGAAGGACAAGGTAAATACTGAATATTTGTTGTAAAACTTGCTTTGGTATTTATTTAAGAGATTTTAATTTTGATAAAGCATGTTGCAAACATATTAAAATATTTCGAATTGTACTTTTTCTTCCTAGGTATTAAAAAGTTTGTAAGAAAAGAGAGAAATATTAAAATTTTAATTAATGGACAAAAGGCTTTGGATAATATAATTTGAATGGAACAGATATAGAACAAAAGGTGATAAAGGCTAAGCAAATGTATGAATCTCTGCAATAAAAAGTATGAAACGAGGATTCCTTATAATAGTTTGCAAGGGAACAGTAGAGATGTTTATTGCAAAATACAACACTAGATATATTAAAAAAAGAAAGAATTAATACATTATACATCTGTCATACATTAAAAAATAGTATTATTAGTAGATTTGTATTTTGTAGAAAACACGGGGTTAGGATTTAAGTCTTATCGCTATAGATTTAAAAATGAAGGAAAAAGAGAAAAATTATTTGATAATTTTTAGATATATAAGTTCATTTATATTATAACATCGTATAAAAATCTCATAACTATTAAAATTACGCCATATAATCTCAATTCTTATGTTTTCATTTATCATATTCCAATTTTTATTTTTAAAGTTATTTAAAAATATTCGTTAGCAATCATTTTTATTCGTAAAGTATCGATAGTAGTATTCGTAAGGAATCTTGCATAATAATGCCTACGAAAACCGCGTAATATTGCGCAATGGGAATAATAAACTTGAGATTAATAATAATTATCTTATTGCTCACTTTTATTTTCAGCCTAGATTTATTAATATTGAAAGAAATAGTACAAAAGATGGCGGGTATCGAAGCCGCTGAGGAGATGACTTCGGATCAGTTAGATGCCATGGCAGGTGGAGACTTATTAAAAAATGAAGTAATTTTATTAATATATTTAATTAATCTATACGTAGATATCTATTATAAAAATGATTTACAATTATACAAAATGTTCTAGGCCGGCTACTTCAGTCAAGTACGCAATACAAAGAAATCATCACAACGTTTAAAAGAAGCTCTAGCTGAACATGATCTTGCTGTAGCATTATGTCTTTTAATGGCACAGCAAAAACACTGTGTTGTCTATAGGGAAACAGATAAATCTCATCTTAAACTCGTGGGTAAGCATTATAGTAATATTTTTAATATTTTATTCTCTTAATATTTAAAAAAAAAATTTATTGACAAATTGTGTATTTAAAATCATAGGAAAACTATATGATCAGTGTCAAGATACATTAGTTCAATTCGGTACCTTCTTGGGATCCACTATGACAGTAGATGAATATGTAGAAAGACTTCCTTCCATACATTCTATGCTCCAGGACAATCATATACATTCTGATGTCGCATTTTTTCTTGCAAGACCAATGTTTGCACATGCCATTAATGTAAGTTTCTTTTTGTATACTAAATATTACAATTGTATATGAGAAAATAGCCGTTAAATTAATTGATAAAAATATAATTACCAATTTAGGGAGTATTGTTATTGAACAGATGTAATTTTACATGTTGTTCTCAGATTAAGTATGATGCCCTACGTAAAGCTGATCCAAATTACAAAAAGATGTCAACTGCTATGAAGCAAACAAAGTACGCAGAAGCTGCACAAGCAGTTATGGCACCTGTTGCTCAGTCAGTCAGACCTTTACATCCATTGAAAGTATGGGAAGATATCTCGCCACAGTTCCTGGTGACATTTTGGTCCTTGTCTATGTACGATTTGTATGTTCCCGTGGAGAGTTACCAGAGAGAAATTAACAAATTAAAGCAACTTGCGGCACAAAGCGCTGATTCCAAAGATGTGGTGTGTTAATACCTTTTTATTCTAACAGTGATTTTTATAGTTCGCTTTTAAATTAAATCTTTTTCTTTTTTCAGAATGTTAGCAAGGGGAAGAAAGAACAAGAAAGATATACAACTCTAATTGAGAAACTACAAGATGAAAGGAGAAAACAGGAAGAGCATGTTGAGAAAGTATTTGCATATCTAAGGTAAAATTTGTTCAACTTAATATTTATATCCTCTGTGGAAAAACATTGTAATAATATTGTTTTATTAATACAACTTTATTAGACAAGAAAAAGATACATGGTTTTTATCTCGAAGCGCAAAATCAGCGAAAAATGAAACAATAACGCAATTCCTACAACTGTGTCTATTTCCTCGATGTACATTTACAACCGTGGATGCCATGTATTGCGCCAAATTCGTTCATACTATACATTCTTTAAAGACTGCGAATTTTTCAACCCTTCTTTGCTATGACAGAGTAAGTATAATTTATTGGAAATTTACTCACTTTATGTATCACATATTGCATTATTTATCACGTAATATTTAACCTTATAGCTTTTCTGTGATATAACATATTCAGTTACCTCATGTACCGAAAACGAAGCGAATCGTTATGGAAGATTCTTATGCGCCATGCTGGAAACGGTAATGAGGTGGCACTCTGAGAAAGCCATATTCGATAAGGTATATTATTTTATAACATACTCAATAAATCCAAATGATTTTATATGTTTATCCTTATTTTAGGAATGTAGCAATTATCCGGGATTTGTAACAAAATTCCGAGTTAGCAATCAATTCTCTGAAGCCAATGATATGGTAGGATTTGAAAATTACAGACATGTGTGTCACAAGTGGCATTACAAAATTACGAAGGTAATGGTTTTGTGTGATAAAATTCTTTTTTAACTGTAGATTAATATGCATCATTTATACAGGCGATTGTAGTTTGTTTGGATTCTAAGGACTACGTACAAATAAGAAATTCCTTGATAATATTAATAAAAATATTACCACATTTCCCTGTTCTGGCAAAATTATCTCAAATTCTTGAACGTAAAGTAGAAAAAGTAAGGGAGGAGGAACGTGGACAACGCCAAGATTTGCACGTACTAGCAACGTCGTACAGTGGCCAATTAAAAGCCAAAACTCCGAACATGATTCGCGAAGCAGATTTTCATCACGTAGGGGATAAGGTCTGCCTTATTTTTATTTCATTTTTATTTTTCTTACTTAGAAATCAATTTTTATATTTATCTAATAGACTGGAAAAACACAAGATCCTTCAAATAGTGATAATTCGGATAAAGCTGGTGATGGAATATCGAGTAAAGAAATTACAAACGGTGACTCTAGGATAGAGAAAGAGAGTAAGGATCAACGAGAAAAACGAAGTGCATCGAATCAATTGCATCAGTAAGTCGAGCGACGCATATTTCAATTTTTACTTCGCAAATAATCAAATTTTACCGAGCTTTTATTAAATATAGTGACAGCTCGGAAAAAATTAGAAAAAAAGAAGAAAGCAAGGAAAGTTCTGAAGGGAAAGACAAACATTTAAAAAAGGACGAGATTAAGGAAGAGGACACAATGGATAAAAAAGACCGAAAATACTATAAAGTAACTATAAATTTGTTGAAAAATTATTTATATTGTGTAATAAGTGCATTGTCATGGTATTAATTTAATTACAGGAGGAACACTATTACGGCAGTGGTGTAGATAATTTAGACCGTGATCTTTCTAGTGTATCAAATAGTAGTGCTAGTTCTGGACCCACGCAAGATGGATCAGATAGAGGTTTGCATTAAAAAGTTCTAAATGTTGCCATTACATAATCACAGTTTCTTATAATATCTTTTAGAGAATATAAAGCTGTGTCAACTGCTGACACAATAAAAGAAAGTACTTAGGCAAAAAAATACGTGTATTACATATATATATATATATTCCAATTTATTCCAAATTACAAAACCGATAATCTTTAATTTCAGATGCCAAAAGAAGAAAAGTTGAGAATGTACAAAAGGTGAGAGTTATTAAATTTTACAATATCTTTTCTGTATATTTGTGTAATTTGATTTTTAATGTTAACAGGAGGGTAGACGTGCTGAGGGAAGTCTTGACAAAAAAGAGCGCTCAAGTAAAGGCAAAATAAGGGACGAACAGAAAGAATTGCGCAGGGAAAAGAAATTTGCACGAAAAAGGGTATGCCTCAAATTTTTAATAAATGACACATTAATAACATATTCTAGTTTTTTCGTATCTTGCAGGATAGGACAGACGAATCAACAGTGACGACCGAACAGAAAAGAAGAAAAGATGATGAGAAAGGTAAACATTTTTTCAAATAATATAAAATCTGTTCTAACATCAGTCTCTTTATATAAATAATGAGGATGGTTTTCAGCAAAAGGAACACATCAAAATGGTGATATACCCGAGCATAGGGAAAAACATCATTATAACAAGGTTAGTAATTCTAATTGAAATTTTTCACTACTATTCATGTATCGAAGATATAAGAAATTGTATCTTTATTAAGATACATTCGAATAATTTCGAATACTTCATTCGTATTATATTCGATTGAATAGATTTTCTAAGGTATTTGCGTATTGTTGAAATGGTCATAAGTAGGTCATTACTTGTCTTTCCCATACGTACAAAAAACATAAAGAACTTGAAAGAAACTTGCGTGTAACAGTCCTATTGATAGAAACGTAGAGGATAACACATTTCGTAAAGAACGTGCCACACTTTTTTTCGTAAATCCCGTTACATCAGTCTTACATTTTGTCCTAAACATTTCTGCCCATAAATTAACTTTTTAATCATTTTTCTAACACTATTCCTTGACCCCTTAGTTGATAAAGACGTCCGCTTCGAGTACATTGAAAAGACGAAATGGGAGACAATAGCAAAGACCAGAAAAACTAGGTGATACTATCAAATACCCAAACGCCAATTGCAGGATAGCATGGCATTCAGAAGATTCATATGAGAATGTATTTTCAGGAAAAGTCACCCTACACAAAGGAACGTACTCATGAACGGGAGGGTCGCGAAAGCCGGGACAAACAATATCCTTTGACGATACATACTAAAAGCCAGAGAAAATATCGCAGTTCTTTAACATAAGATAATTTCCATTTTCAATTATTAAAAAAATAGAGAAATATGATCCTTAATTCTGAGTACTAGGAGAAGTTCGGATCCCAAACGAAGATGATGTACAACAATGGAAAAATTTTGACTTAACATTTTATATACTACGTTTGGTGTTGCATGTAATTAAGGTAGAATTCAAATAATAAAGAAAAAAGATAGCGAATAAATTGTATATTATATTAACGTCCAATTTTATAAAATAAAGTAGGTAACAAAAGCACTTTGGTACATGTTCTATTCAGTCTTAAATTTGTACATACGATTCGAATTTTATATAATTTATAATAGGACTTATCGATGACCGCAATAAAAATTCATTGATGTGGCACTTGTTTCATTCATTATTGTTCCCGATTCTTCCTTAATAATCGAGAAGAAATATTACATATCTTTCTGTATAAAAAAAATCAGCATAAATATTTTATTATACAAATTACATTTATATATATCTTTTTTCAGTTTTTTTCATTTTACTTCTATTAGATTACTGTAACTATTATATCATGGAGAGTTGTTGATGAAATTATAATAATACTGATCCGCTTTCAAACTTTCCTCCTCTAGACGTTTAAGTCTCATCTTCGCATCCTGGAGAATATCTTCTGTTGAACTACTTTCGCTAATAACTGTATTTGTATTAACAGTTTGTGTTGGAACTTCTATATTAATGGGTCTTAATGAACGTATTCCTTCTACTTGTTGAGACAACTGAAGAGCCCGTTGTGTTATCTGTTCTATTCTCAATTGTTGATCTTGGATAAGAGCATTTAATTCTTCCTTTTCTCTAGTAAGAACCTCAATTTTATCCTCCTGCTTTATATCGTTTAAAATATCTGTTTGTATTTCAATGTTTCGTAAAAAATGAGTAGATGATTCTACCAGATCTTCAGTTTGTACAGCTTTCTGATCACGTTTTTTTTTTAATTGTTCTTCTAATCTTTTATGGTCATCTTGCACCCTTTGCAATCTATGTAAATCAGAATGTGTAATAACAAAAAAGAAATTGTTAATTTTATGAATATTAATGTTATAAATCATATATTATACCTATCTGCTTCTTGTATCAACAATCTTTCCTTTGATGTTAATTCCATTTCTTTTTGCAAAACTTGTCGTTCATTATTTTGCCTCCTTTCTTTTAGTTGTTTTTCTTTCAAACTCATATTATGCATAATATTCTATAAAAAAGATTTATATTTTGTTGTTTTATTTTAGTTGAACTAATTATAGAATAAAAATTTGTATTACCTGAACTTGATGCAATTTTATATTTAATGCTGCAAGTTGTTGCTCAATGAACATTGCTTGTTCTTTTAACATCATTTCTCTTTTGCGCAGCCTATTGTCAACTATTTGTTTGTGCATGGATATTTTCCTTTTCAATGCAACTAATTTTTCTACATATAAACTGTGAGCTTGCCAAGAAAATTCAGTTTGCGTGGACTCATTACAAAGAGATATATTTTCTTTTATGGGCACATCATTGTGTATGTTATAAGAAAACATAGTTATACACCTTAATATGCATAAAAGCAAAGGCATATCATTTTCTATGTACTGCGATATAACATACTGTCCTTTAGGATCATGCGGATTGATACCTAATGTTTCCAAAACATGCAATATATAATCACTTTGTAATTTTTCATTACTCTCCTCCTTGCTGCCGTCGGTTTTTTGAACTGTCTTAGTAGAAAAGTTAATTAACAGTGGTGCTTCACTAGCAAATACAGATAGTGTGTATGCGTAATTGTGATTAAATAAATATTCTGCTACTAGTAAATCATAAACGTACTGTTTCGCAGATTTGGGCTCATCATTTTTTAAAACAACATCTTTGTTTTTTAATGCATTTATTAAATTTTGACGAAGATGCGTTCTTATGTTTGATATTATCCCACATTTTTCAAACCTTGAAACATAAAACCAAATAATAAAATACGAGTTACCATTTATTTAACCTTAAAATTTCTTCGTAGTAATTTTCAAATTTTATATAACTTACCATTTATACAAAGTAGAATAATATTCTGGGTCCATATTACATTAAAAATCTGAAATAATTATTATAAAAGCTTCTCTATAAAATACTCAATTTCTTTATTATTTAGTAAACACTGTTGTATATGTATACAAAGTTTAAATCCCATATGTTATATATCGATCTGTCGATAATATTCAAATAATAACGGTTCTAAAACGATAAATACAACATTTATATAAATATATATTAATTTATTACATATAGTTCTTCAAAAATTGTCTACATTTATGTACATTGTATCGGAATACCCTATATAAATTAAGTATCATAATCATATAGCGGATTTTTATGCAAATTCGTATTTTTGAGAATATAATTATAAAAGTAGAACCTCGTTGGAAACGTTTATACTATGTGCATTCTGCAGTTTTGTACTTTCAAATATTTCTTACAGATTTCCTATAGATGTAAATTTCTTATAAATGCATAAAAATCAGTAATCTAATCATAATTATCATTAATACACTAAATTACTATTTAATACTACTAGAAGAATACTATTTAATCTGGCTCAACTGAACAGTTATATGCAAGCTTAGAAATAGAACATTTTATTTCGAAATTTACATTGCTGTATAATATTTAATCAGGTTGATATGTAATGTTAATGGATAGTAATTAAGTAACATTATAAAATAATAAATTAATAATTCTATAAAGTATGATACATTTCAAAACATGTAGAGAAACTAGACATTTTTTTATTAAATTAAATCAATATTAAATAAAACAGAATCGATGCCTGATTTTCGGCGTCAAAGTCTACAATGGCACATGAAATGAATGACGTTTCCCAGACGTCATTGTGTGCCAAGGGGTTAACAACATCTCAAAAAAATATAGAAACACTAGCTGGATATATTACAGCAAAATACAATCTGAAAAATATCAAACGAAAGTATATTGGAAAGACATATATATTAAAATTTTGTACAAGTTTCATTTACAAAAATCTATCTCGCACGATTGTTTATAATACTGAAATAAATATCATAGTAATAACTGCCTTATTATTAGTTTATTATTATTATTATTAGTTGCTGATTTTGTTTCTTCCATAAACTCGTATCTCGTTGGTAGTCGAGAGCAAACCTTGAATCAGTCTCTTCCAATTTCCATAAACTCGTTTCTCTTGCTTTTCTTTAGTTCGTTTAATTGCCTCAACTTGTTCAGCTTCCCAAGCTTCTCGTAAAATATCTTCGTATTCAGAAAAGATTATGTTCTTACTTGAAATTATAAATAGTAACGAAATAATAAGTTACATCATTCCTGTGATGTATACATTATTAAGGTTTTTTACAAAATGATTTATAATTTCGTTTTACGATTTAAAATACTTTAGTCTTCTTCACGTCTGTTTTCTTATGTTTCGCCCGTTTATTAGTTGCCGATTTTGTTTCTTCCGTAAACTCGTATCTCGTTGCTAGTCGCTCTCTTATGAGCAAACCTTGAATCAGTCTCTTCCAATTTCCATAAACTCGTTTCTCTTGCTTTTCTTTAGTTCGTTTAATTGCCTCAACTTGTTCAGCTTCCCAAGCTTCTCGTAAAATATCTTCGTATTCAGAACAAACGACATAACCTTCAAGTGCAGGAACTGCACCCATACTTCCAAAATTAAAGCCTACTACGGCTGGTGCACAATCAATGTTAAGCTTCCGTGCGATTCGATTTAATCCTGGAACTACATACATATATTAGTCTTAATTTCCATTATTATCAATCATTATATTTATTTCTATTAATTTTTATACATTTGCTGCAGAACACATATGGTACATTATATATATCAATTAATTCTTTAAAAACTTACGATTTATATGAACGGTGCCTTTTGGAAGCATACGTTGTTTAAATAAATCAACATTTCCATATTCATTTCGTGGAACAATACCGTCCTTGGCTACTGGTGGTTCATATTCCATAGTTTGCCATTCACCAAATAATTCCAGAGGTGAATCCTTAATTTTCATTCCCGAAAGCTATTGTAATTAAATCATTTTATAAATTTAATTATTACAGAATAAATATTTACGAATGAAGAGATTGAAATAATTATATATACTTTATCGTATTTTGGACGAGCTTTGACTATTTTATAGGCCTCTTGATTTGGTTTCACGACTCTGGCTTCTTTTAGCCAAGTTTCCCTTGAACGAATAGTATGTACACAGTGGCGAGAGTAAATGGCTTCACCAGTAGAAGTATGTCCTAAAGGTACACAATCTGGAGGATACAATGCTTCAAATTTGAGTAAATGTCTTTGAATGACGTACAATGGATGACCTTTGATCTCGCTAAGCGTTCTAGGCAAAGGTTGCTCTAACTCCCTAGAATAAATGAAACTGTCAGATAAAGAAGTATTGTGATAAGTAAAAATAATTAAATATATAAAATACCTTTGTAATAGCATTTCATCTTCAGCTCTAGAAATAGCAGTATTTTTTTCTTTCCAATAAGATAAGGTTTCAAGCCACCATTTTTCATCAACTCGTTGCTTACGTGTGACTGTAAGCCATTGTGCACAGTAACGTCTAGTCACGTCTTTTATCAAACCTTCAGAATTCCAAGCTACTACATATAATACAGGCTTTGTTGCTTTTCTCTATAACAGAGTGCAATTGTTATTATCGTACTTTAGTAGATACAATATGAATTGGTTCATAAATCACTCACATATATTTCAGGTATGCAATGGATTTTTTCATCCAATACACTCGTACAAATCCAACTTTCTTCTGACTCTAAATATATTTCAGCCCAAATATCTTGCCTTTCCTTTGTTTTGTTTGTTTGATCTTCGCTATCAGAGGATACTCCTTTTCTGTTTTTTTTTATAGCATTCTTAGAACTTTGTGATGCCTCTTCTTTATCATTACTCTTCCTCACTGAACGTTTTGGTTTAGGTTGAAATTCTGCTTCAGAATCTGTTGAATCTTCTTCTATATAATATTTTGATTTTGTGCCATCAACCTTTAAAGACAAGTCTGTAGACTTTCTTGCTTTATTATCTTCAGAATTGATATTAACTTTTCGAGATCTTAATTGTTTTAAACTAGACATACTCTTTTCCTGTTCTGCAGATCTAGATTCATCTTTTTTTTCAATACTTTTAGTATTTGATTTTTTAGTTGCTTTGCTTTCACTGTTAGTGTCTTTACTAGTATCAGATTTGTTTTTGCCCTTAGAAGTCTGTAATTTCGAATGTATAATTTTAGCTGCTCTCTTTTTGGCCTCTGCATTAGCATTTTTTTTTGCCTCAGAACTATTCTGAATCACATTTGTTTTATCAGAAGCTACCTCTTTTCCTTCCTTTTTCTTTGAACTTCTCTTTTTAGTTACATTAGATTTATCTTTCCCTGCAGTTTCCGGCTCTTTATCTAATTTAAAAATTGGGTTATTACTATATATCCGATGAGGAGGACAAAGAGAGATAACCAATCTACAATTTAACCCCAATGCTCTCAATGTAGCAACATATAATAATATCAATTCTTTATAGTTAGAAACTTTTTTGTCTTTCAATATTTTCAATAAAGTTTCTTTGTCTATTTGTTTATTACCATTACTTGCAACAGGCTCAAATGTAAATACGTGCATAAACCATTTCGTAAACTTTTCTAGATATATGAGATCAATTCTATCTTTTGGATAATTTGAAGTAGAAATCAATGATAATACACCAGCCATTATTTCAGGCTGATTTATCTGACCATTCAAACGAAAGCCATAAGCCAACCAACAAAGCAATCCTACTTTCTCTACTAATATCTGAGCATCTCTTAATCGTTTCTTCAAGATTGCTTTCAAATCTGGCTTCCCCTTCTTCTTTCTGTTAATCATTAAACAAGTACCTGGTAAAACAATTTTGACACCATCTTTTGGAATAGTGTATTCATTAGGAGGCTCAGTGTCTTCCTCGTTTTTTATTATTGCATCTTCAGAGCCTTTTTTGGAGAGTGAACCTATACTACACTCACCTTGGAGCAAAAGTTCATCTATTTCATTAGACGATGTAGTATCTTTTACCTCTTTTTTTACTTTTTGTCCTTTTTCCTCTTTTTCTTGTAATATGGAATGGTCAGAATGTGATTCTTTCTTTTCAATGTTTTCATCGTTCTGTTTAAATTTTTGCGAATATTCTAAGTTTTTCAAAACCTGAGTGAAAAGTTCGATATTGTCTGTTTGACTGACATCTTCGAGATCCTCGTCATCGGTGCTCTCATCTTCGGTGTCAATCCGATCCTCAATCGCCGCAGCATCAGACTTCTTTTTCACGAAGAAACTAGAATTCAAATTAATTTTCCGTGGATCAACCAGGAACTCATTACTGCTATCAGAACTGTCGTCTTCTGATAAACCATTCATTTCAAAAACGCTTTAAAAGCAAGAATTTTCCTTGTTACAAATTAGTTTCTTGCCAACGTCTCGTATTACATTGCAACAGTTTTTTCGTTTCAAAATGTACTAAATCGTGTCTTGTTTATTACATTTACTGAAATCACAATTATAAATAGAATTTTGAGTACTAACAGTGATATCATGCTTTTATATTGTGAAATCTTTTTTATTTATTGAAATGTTATTTAAGTACTTAAAAGATTACAGATAAATATGTGTGTACCTAAATACATATACACATATACGTATATGCATACAAGCCCAACAAAGTTTGAGAAAAACGTGTACTTCCGTATCTCGTATTATATGAAATACATTTTCTATTCTTGCAACCCTATCTCTTTTTGCAAATTCATTATCATTATTTACTAGTAATGAATAAATTAAAATTTATTAATTTCTTTACAAAAAGATATTCAGTAGATCTCGGTAAAAGAATTGAGAAAATTATTGTATTTTATTAAATTTCCTCGACTTAAATAAATATACACAATTTGAGAATTGTTAGTCAATCACATAAATCGAAAATCTGGTTATTAAAAAAAGACAATATTAAACATATTTTTATTAATCCAAAAATTTCCCATCTATTTTGTATGTGTATATAAGATTTTTTGTTTTATTTTATTTAGTCGATTATTTACAATCAATTCTTTTACAGAATTTTCAGTAAATTATTTTAGCGTGGTACCGTAACTTGGATTATAAAAGTTTATAGTGTGTTTGATTCTAGTTGAATCTAATGCTTCGATCTAAGGGATATTGCCTTTTTAGTCTGCGGATCTGATCCGTCGTATCTAGTAATTGGGTAACTAATGGGTTTTGGTGGTTGTTAACTCTTATATTATATCTGTTTCTGTACTTGGAAATTTCTTCTTTAACTGTGGGTATATTAAGGTCGCGATGTATTGTTTCGTTGGTAACATACCAAGGTGCATCTATTAGGGATCTTAGATTAGATTAGGGTTTTTGATTGGAATCGTTGGAGAATTTCTATGTTGGAATTACTCTCTGTTCCCCACTATATAAGATTCGAAAAATTTCTGTAATAGTTTACTATAATTCCATTAGAGGGCATTTTTGATACATCGATAGGTCACTCTTCAAAATAAGTGAACCTAGACCATAATTCTATTTAAGCTCCGTTGAAGGGACGCTGCTCCTTCATTTTAATTTTCGTCGAAGATGGTAAGGTAAGAGTATTTCATATTTTATATAATCCACAGTCATCACGTGCATCATTACGAAATATCATAAAAATACGACATTTTTCAAGCAACAGATATTTCAGCATACCATTTATCATTATATTTTCTTTAATTTGCTATTGCTTCCTCAGAATTTTGATTTTATATTTTATGTGATGATACGTACATAGTCTCGTTCGTATGATGTATTTCTTGATTACAACCTAGAAATACGACTCTGAATATATTAACCTGTATTCGATTGATTTTTCTGATTTAATGTAATGAATCATTTGGAATTCGATTAATTTTTTCTTCTAGAGTTAGTTTAAAACGTTAAAATTAATCAGAAACGTGCTTTGGATGTCCTCTTGCTGATCAACTTTAGTTTCGGCTTGTTTGCAAGTTTTCTGGTGAGTATCATTTCTTTAAAACAAGTTTAACAAAGTATTTATTGCAAAAATAGAATATCTATTTTTAATTTTATTGCATTGGCTTGGTGTCTGCTGTGATTTTCAATTTTCACTTCATTCTTCTCGTTATTTTTCAGTAATTTTGTGAATTTCATATTTTTATCCTCACGTTAAATCATCTCAGATTAATTTTTCAAACGCGAATTTCATTAAAAATTAGTATTTCCTATGATGACATGATACTGCCCCAGTCTGAGTATTATATGAGCGATTCAGTTTTCTGAAGAGATTTATAAAAATATGTATTCAATTTATTTAATTGAGCAGTATGTAAGTTGAGTTTGTTTTTCTTTTTAGGGAAAAGATGCAAGAAATAGAGTTGCAATACATTGTAATAAATTCCATTGATAACCGTGGTAAGTTCTTCTTAAATAGAGTAAAATATAATTTTAAATTAAATCTTTTTTTTTATGATTTATTTGAATGAAATATGATGATTTATATAGACCGCCCCGGTCAAGCAGAAATATAATGTAGATATTATAAACCTGAATATTTATTATATTGAATATGATTTTTACTCATAATCTTTAATAAGAAATATACAACAATATCTAATTACTTATTTCAGATGCGAACAATGAAAATGGTTGAATATGTACCACACCTGTGATATGTATAGTATATAAATAACTATGGGATAAAGATGTATATAACATGAAATAGGATTTGAAAGAATGAAAGATATTAGAAAGGTAATTTAAAAGCAGTTTATTTTACAATATAGGCATAAAAGTATTACAAAAATTTTTTATGATGAGTAATTTAAAAGTTATCCCTGTCTTACATGCAAACATGGTGATATTCTTTCACTGATATATGAATTTAATATTATGGAGTTTTACTAGTAATGTATTTTAATTATGATTAATTCGAATTATTACTTTACAGAAAAGATGTATTCACGAAAATAATTAAACCATGGAACCTCTTTTTTTAAAGATAGAAAGGTAAATAATTTTTTTATTAATAAATTTTTCCAAATTACAATACTTTCTTTATGATGATATTTGACAAGCATATGTCTGAGTAGATTTGATGTTACTTTTTTTGCTGATAACAATTTATTATTGCAATTAAGTTGTAAAATATATATTTTTAAATTTAAAGTCTATAACATCTGTTTTTTTACCAGATTCTATAATTTACTTGAGCACGATGTGTATCATTACTTTTTCGAACAAGGTGAGTAACTGTATAAAAAGAACATAATTTTATTAGGAATTAAGATGATGATCTAATAATATACGCTAATAAGATTTATTATAAAATGACTACATCTTGCCCTCACTGAATTACAACTTTAATTTATGCAATTTTAATATAAATATGTTGATATTAAAAATTATTTTTTGTCCATAGGTGTTTTGCACATATATTAATTAGAAAGTTTAATACCAGAAGACAAATAATAAAAAGGTACAGTATTTTAAATAATTGAACAAAAATTCAAATTCAGTTACTATAGTGATGCTTTTAATATACGCTATGAGCTTTAGTGATAATTAGTTTTTTCCACTGAATTTAAGTTATATATATATTTTAAATTATTTAGTGATATAAAACCTAATGTATTATTAATTTTTGTTTCAGATAAACTTGGAAGACAGGAATTGAATACCAATACGAATTTGTTCTTAAACTAATTATGTCACATGTATATATACCTTTTATGAATATATACGATTTTCTAACTAATGACTTTTGTTCTTGTATGCATATATTTCTCTACAATTTATACAATAGAGTAAGAAAGATAGAAGGATAGATATATTTTCTACTACTTACTTTCACCATAGTTTATTACTAGTTTTCCTTCATATCAATAAACGTGTAAATTGATACCCTTATATTAGACAGCTGTGCGTAAGCATGTGTGCCAAGGATAGTGGTTAACTCTCTATTATGGAATACAGGCCATTAAAAGGCAAGGCTGTCGATTACACTCGGATAACATAGTGTTTTTGATACATGAGCTGTCACATTAACCACAATGCTGATATCACTATATTATCATTGGCGACTATCACAGTGGAGGTAGTTGTATGTATATGTACATTACCTTACAAAAATATTCGTACACTTACCACAAAAATCTTTTATGCATACATTGTACATGTTATATTAAACATCTTGAAATAAGGTTGAATAGGCTGAATAATATTTTCTGTTTAATTAATAAAAGATGTATGATATATGTCATTTGTGAATGATATTGTAAAGTAAAACAAAGATAGTTCGGACTAGATAAATTATTTTATTGTTAAACACAAATTCACAAAAAGCCACTGCTGCTGTAAATTCAATTAAATGCTAGTAAGATAATTATGGTAGAAAGTAAGATGATTAAAATTGAAGAAATATTGAATGATCCGATATATAATTCAAGGGAATTTATATAATGAGTATTTGTTAATTTAAAAGTGAGTTTAAATGCGCCTATAATTACAAAGTAATCATTTGTCCATATATTTTATGTTGAGCACTTGTACTTAACTAACGCTAATGGGCAATTGCTTTCGTAAATTGCTTACTTTGCAAACGAACAATCGCAGAATTTACATATTCAAAGATAAACAAGTATAATGTACACATTTATTAAAAATTCATGTGAGTAGCTATATAGTACATGGAGTAAAAAATATACAATTGATAAGATAGTAAAAATAATCTGATAGCGATTCGAATAAAAGTTTGTGATTTCACAATTTTTTACGAAATTATAGGTAATTAACTAATGTAAATATAACACTACCATCTATTTTTGGCTTCAAGGCCGGTTACGTGGAAACTGTTCTCAAAGAAAAATATTTCAGGCATAATAAAACAATGAATACACCAATATTTAACTAGTGCTGATTATTATTTACATATTTATCTTACGAATTTCAAAATTTCGATCTTACACACTTTTTTAAGAAACAATAACAATATCAGAGTGTAAGACAGAAACAATATCAATTGCGAATCGAGAGTATTAAAATTTGGCCCATTTATATAACCGGTATTGCAAGTAAAACAATATGCATATATGTATTCTTGAAAGAACTAAAATTACGCAGTAAAATAATGTATTAAAGTAAAACTTATCAAAGATCCAATGAAAAGTAATATTTTATGCAAATGCTTGATATTTTGATATTTTTTTCTTTCTTTAATATCTCAGTGGAAAATCCTAATGTGTTACGGTTACATTAATATACCAAGACCGCGACGTTTAAAGTTTGGGTTCTAAAAAAGATTATTATTTAGGTTCGTTTAATAATTGCGTTGATATGGATGTTTCCTTGTTGTGTACCAGGGTTTTAGGAACCTCTAATCCTCGCACCTAATACACTGGTCTAAAATTCTAGTTTGAGACTGTTCTTTATGAAGAGCACTTATGCATCTCTTAAATTTTTTAAGGAACAAGTTTCACCATTGGTCTTATGAGGTCCAATAATTTGCTATTTTTTCATTGTTCTTTTTTTTGTTTTTACTAATCTAAAACAGATCAGTAAAGGCAATTGATCGTAAGAGTTCATAAGCGCTTGTCTAGACAAGCTATCAGCACCACCTTTTCAATGTGAATGAGGGCACTTGTGATAATTTCGGTAATCTGTGCAAATAAGCTAAGAATTATAACCACTCTACACAGTAATAGTTACGTACAGATACTAGACATTTATCGTACACTATGCCACATGTCATAATTGTAGTTGGTAGTCGGTGAGAGGATCGAAATCCTTTTGGTGGGTGGAGTTCGTCGCCATAACGTATCCCCACAACCGCATTGCAGCCGCACACACTCTTTGTATCTCGTCGACTTCCTCGAAATCGAGATCTGTTCGCCAATGAAAGGGTGCTACTTTAGAATTTCGAAAAGTGCTCGAGACACCACCCACGTCGTTCTTTGTATGAGTATCTAAAAATTTCTTCACGTTCACGTGAAAGTCCAAGCCGTAGAAATTGTACAGTTCCTTCACGTGTCTGTAGGGGTCTACAGATAGGTCTTCGTAACGTACCACCCTGTTAAATAAAAAAAATGTTATTTTGAAATATTTGTAGAGTATCTGTCATTGTGAATGTAGTTAATTAACGTAGATAATATTCATTGCGAAAGAGAAGTATACCTAAAAGTACGTGGATATTTTTTTATTAGTCGAACAGCTGCACTGAAGTCTGAAACCATGTCTGCACATACTAATGCAGGGTTAGAACAATCTGGTTCGGTCGGACACCACTCTCGATGCTTTCTCGATTGTAAAATTCCTCTTGGATCGCGAATCAATAGAACTAAACGTATTCCTAAACTGAACAAATTATTGTTTTGAGGTTTATCACATTTACACTATTAATTGAAAAGAAATTGAGCTGCGTTCTTACTTTTCTTGCTCCAGGAGTTTCTCTGCAGCGCGCAATCTTAAACGGACAATTTTCATCGATTGAAAGGGGAATAATTTACAAAATTTCGAAACGAATCGTGGATCCCAACAAATTTTTTTGTGAATCTGACACTGTTTCCATAGGTGAGTATTATGATTGAAGACCCAAGGATGCGTTTTACCATAATCCAAGTATCGATCTAAGAATATTTTTTTAAATAATTATACTGAGAAAATACTTATCTGTATTATGTATTAACTTAAATACCCACCAAGATTATTAAAGTCACATCTTAATAATGCTTCCAGGTTACTAAGAGCTTCATCTGCAAGTGGTGGCCCCCTAATTTGTACAATTCCAAAATCAAGAAGAGGTTCATAGTGGTAAAAATTGGCCGGATGTGCATTGATCACATCTCCAAAAAACGTACTTCCGCTTCTCCAGCTTGTTAAAATCACACTTCTCATGGGTCTCCCTCCTTTTTCTAATACTAAGTCTTCTAGCTTACTACAAGAATTATTATATAATCACAGGGAAAGTTTCATATATTAACTCTAGAAATGAAAATCAATGTACCTAACATTAACTCCATATTTTCCATTAGGATATTTGTACCCTTCCATCTCTCTTTCAATTGCCTTTCTTTGTTGATCAACAACTTCTTGTATTTCAGAAAGTGTAACATTTTCAATGGACCCTCTAAAATATGCCTATAAAGCACACATAATTTATAATTAAAGTTTTTTCCGTTTATACACTTTACATCCACACAATGCAAACAAAAATAATAGGGTATTTTTTGTAATTTCTGTCCCCATTACCATATTAAATGTGTTAACTGTTAATTTCTTATTGTGACTGAAAGGATTAATCTCAAGATAAATATTCACTTACCTGAACATATCAAACGTAAAAGAAAGAAAAGAAAAAAAATAACAATTACTTTAAAATCTATTTATTATTTTTGACATTTTTCTTTAAATGCCCTTTTATTTTATACAATGGAAATCAGCTTGTAATACATATTCTACTGAACAAAACTGACAGTTTATGTAAATCTACATGCATTCTGCTTACCGTTACTGGATCTTGAATTTTGATGATGCGTGGCCTTATTTCCACATCCTATATTGAAGAAAATATTGATAGTTTAGCATACTGAAAGTGCATAGTATATTGTGAACACGATAATGCTGCTGATGTAACCAGGACAATATCTTTCTCCCTCTTTCATTATATAGGTAGTGCATTAGTATCCAAAATATGCTAGTAGCGTGAATAGAGTTCCATGTACATTGTAAAAAGAAAATTAAAAGTGCAAAGAAAAATGTCAATTTGTGCGAAACATGCAAAACATAAAAAAATCATAAAAGAATAGAAAGCTTCATTACTCATATATACACATATTTTCCTTATAGCCATTTTTTCATAAGTAATCATTCCAAACTTGTATTACTTTGGTATAAAAGAAATTGTGCATTAATATATAATGACTGTAGAATATTAAAATATTTACAGTGTTTTTGTTAATTTTTTGTACAAGATTAGTATCAAATTACCCCAGTGATTTATTAAGCAGAATATTTTCAGTGTCTATCTTATCTAATAGTGCTTGAACTAAAAAAAGAGGGAAGGAAATGGTGGAAACAGGGAGAAAGAGAGCTGGTAACTGTTTGCAATGGTTTGACAGTTCATTGTTAGTGTACAAGTGGAAAAAAGTTAGGTGCAAAAGTTAGACTTTACCGTCAGAAAGAGCGTGTTTGGCGTGACTCAATTTAGAGCAATCCCCACCTCCGATTTTTTACTGACCGATATCACCGGCTGCAGTCGATGCTCAAGGTAGCTGCTGTAGCGTTGATTAAATGCTAAGAAGAAGATGCAAAGGGACGCCAGGCCTATTAGACCATAGAAGCTCAGTCGTTTTGACATCCTTGGTCCTATGGAAATCACAAATATCTTTGTAGCACTGTAGTACGAATGGAACATTGAATGTTTCTTAATTACAACTTCTGCTCATTAATGATATCACAAGCTGTTATCTTGTGTTTATAGATATAAACACTAGTATTTCACATGTCATACACATTTAAATTCTAAGCATAAATGTGCAAGTTATACTTTTATCTTTTATTTCCAGTGCAATTATGATAGTTGAATCTCATTACAGTGTTAATGAAATTTTAAAATGGCTTCTATAACACAAATAAGATTTCACAAAAGACTTCTACAACTGTTTAAATATTTTCACAAACCATTATATCTTATCTTAAAACTAGTAGCAACAATAAGAAGCAAAACAAAGTGGAGCTAATATGTATACGAGAATTATGTTAAACAGAAATTTCACCTACATGATTAAAGATCATTAAATCGCATTAAAAGGCCAATTAACGTCGCGTGAATGATTCGCGTGGGTGATTTGTTATCAAGTCGTATATCATTAACAAAAGTTCCAAATCCGTGGTAATATTTTTATTAATATTCCATGGCAGAGAATAATTACTCCGTCGAACCATGTTGTGATATAAACAGCTGATGTAGAATAAATTCCAAACAAATATCAGCACCGAAATAAAACGCCAGACATGTTAATGATTTGCTGCATGGCCAAAATGGTTCTAACAACAGCGAGATCTCACCTCGGGATCAAACAGTTCGTTGCATTTGGACACTTCCAGCTGTGAGTTATGTGACTGTCGAAAGGCCTCACGTTTTTCTTAACATCTTAAAGTAGCGACGAAAAGCACACGACCAACGTGTAACGTTCATCGTGGTCCACTGACGCAAAAAGGCCCGTATTGCGGCTAACATAAGGTAACCACATGATCCACGGGTTCACGTGTATGTAGGATCTAGTAAAGGCAGATAGCGATAGCGTCAAGTTCAATATATAAACATGTACTTACACTAGCTCATAAAAATATTTGAACATTTACTACACAATACTTTTATGTCCATATTGTACGTGTTACATAAAAATAATATTAATAAATAAAAATATTATGTTATTTAACGTAAAACGCTATATAATATATTTTGAAATTTGAAACCATTAACACTAATGAGATAAAACTGTTGTGATTATATTGTACAAATTTGAAGCCAGTCTGAGAGTGTATATAGAAATTATAAGATTATCTACTGCATTATTCAATTAGTAAAAAATTAATATATAGCAGTACGAGCAGCCACCTTACGCATATAGTAAGATAAATATAATCCCACTAAATACTGAAATTTTCTGAATATCTTGTAATTTCTCCGTACATTTTCAGATTGATATCAAATTTTACTAATATAATCATGATAGCTGAATTTTATAACAGTTTTAATGAAATTTTAAACTTTCCTATAACACACATATGTAATTATATCCATAACAGACAAGTATTCGAAAACTTCGTGAATTTGTGTATTCTTAAATCCGAATGAAATTCAATACTCAAGTTTCACTTCATAACTGTGAATTTTTATGCGAATAGTTATTTTTATGAATATAATTTAAAAAATGGAATTTAGGTAGGAGATTGTTTTATCCACTAAATATCGTAAAAAGTACTATACTTTAGGCGTTTTATATATCTTTGCATATTATGAACTTTCTGTGTATTTTTATATTTTTCAATTTCCCATAAATGCGTACAAATTTCATAATATATAATGGTCCGTCTATATTATATGTACCTGCGATTTCTGCAAGCTGTTTTCGAACTTCAGAACGAATAAATACTTGTAGGTTTAAAAAATCTCTGTTACAATTGTATTATGTACATACTTCAATATTAGAATGTTATTCTTTTCTTTTTCTATTATTCGATATTCTTTCACGTACCAATTGAGTCGTGAGAGCGCAGACGGAATAAAGATAGACGTGATATGCACTTTACACGCAGTTAATTTGCTATTAACGTCAAGTTGAAAATTGCTTTAAAAAATCATTCAGATAAGTGAATGAGATTTTATACTGATAGTGGATAAGATAAAAATCTGCTGTGCGGGAGAGGTCGGTATTACGATAATGACCTTACCGATCAAAATCAATATGGCGTCCAATTTGCGTAAACTTATGATATCCATAACTATTAAAATAACGATCTCTGTGTTTTAAAATTAGTATTCTTTGACTCCACTCGTCAAAATTTATCATATGTAATAAAAAAGGTTACAAATTCCGAATTTCAGATCTAATGAAGTTCAGATCTAATTTTACTCAGCGCTAACTATACATAATCCACCTGACTTCATCAACAAACATCTGTAACCAAATCTCTAAAGAAATTTCCAATTACAGTGGAACTCCGTTTATATAAACTTCATTTGTTCGAATGAAATTTTACACCTATTAAGTTGATTGAGCCCAATTGAATTATCTCTTACAGGTTGAATGGACATATCTGAAAAATCATAGTGAGGAAAATAAGCGAATTATATATATCTCGAAAAATTCATATAAACAAAGTTCCACCGTGCACAACAAATCGTATAAAAAGTAAATGGCTGTTCTTTCGGAAAAGTTTATGCTCCGATTTAAGCAAAACTTTGAAAATAGATTTCCTTTAGACAAAAACAATGTTTTTCTTGCTAAAAAATCGATCATCAAACAACATTCAACAAGAGGAAATTTGGTTTCAGTTTGGAAAACTGGAAAGTTATCTCAATATTTGGATCCCCGAGGATCCTTCTCTTAAACACTTCTTTTATCTTCAAAGAATTTATTTTCAAAATATCAACCAAATCGGAAGACTGTAATTTCGTCAAGAAACTGGAGGAAGATGAGGAGTTCGTCGGCTATCAGTGAAATTCACGGAAGTACGCCAGACGTCGCCACAGCTGCCTGGGGGTTGGCCATGGTGTTGATGGGCCCAGCAAGGCAGTCGGATGCTGTTGCTCGAGCAGTGCGGTCGCTGTGAAGGCTGTAGCACTTTTGAATCGCATGTTTCTCTCGTCTCCCTTTCTCTTTTGATCCGATGTCACGCTCTTAGACTCGGATTTTTCGGAGTCCTCGCATCGTTAAGGTCTTGGTTGCGTCTTCACACGCGTCGTATCTGTTTGTCTCTATATGCTGGCGTATTTCTCCCTTACGGAGCAGCCCGAACATACGAACTCTGCAACGTCGTGGGGTATATTCTCGAATTGCGTAGACCTCGTGATCGTCGTGCGTGGAATAAACGTGAATCCACGCGAGTTTCGGTTAGCGGGCACTGATCGTCCGCCGGTGAAAGAGACGTGGAACGCGAGCACCGTGCATCATCAGTATGCACGTTGTTCCCCGCTTTTTGTGACTGGACGTGATTGGGATAATTCTTGGTGGCACTCCACTGTGCTAGGCTCCGCTGCGTCGGCGACAGGGTCGAAAAATCGTGCGCGACATTTTTACCAAGCACTCGACTACGGAGATGTCACGCTGAAGAGACCTACGGTGAGTTCCTTCGCTTCACTTTGGATCTGAATTCAGATGGAATTTTAGCGGTGCAACTGGTTTGACCACTTTTTTCGGAGTCAGGCACCCAGTGTTTTGATGAGGATCAGTCGTGGCGCTGTTTGTACCGAGTAAATTAGGATGGGTCAGAATGTATCTAATACTTGTTGGTATAGGGGTTGGCCCCATATTTAGTAGCTCAGCAAATATGAATCAAAACTATAATCGTTATAGCAAAAATTTAAGATATATGGTTAGACCGTCGATTTTTATGCATTTATGGGCATAATCTCTCCTTAAGTCATATTGTGTTTCTGTAGTTGTGTTTATAAGATTTGAAATTTGTATAAACATCTGTAGTTTACATAGTTATGGTATAAGAATTCATATCTGAATTTATATCATTTTGGTTATGAATAATCACTATACAATATAGAAGATGAAAATTTTGCTGGTTACCGATAATCATTATGAACTGCGAAAATAGTTTTTGGTTGCCATTAACTACTTTTGATGTCAGAAACTTTCTTTTCATTATTTCCGATTATTGACAATTTTTATGAAAATCATTGATAATTATCTGATAATAATAATAATTAATTATTACAATCCGGCATTAATAGTAAAAATGTAGGTTCCGTATGTCGAATAGGAATTTATTATAATAAATATTATGACGAGTAATTAACACTTTTTGTAAAAATTTGTATTTAGGATTAGGAAATTTACATTCGCAATTCTGTTAATAAAAATCCGGATTCTTAACATTATAGATTTTCTATTGTTTTAAACAGACGAATATTAATTTATTATGTTTTAAATATTCTAATATCTGGCGTTGCAGATTTTTTTATAGCATCAAATACGTCAATAAAAGGGGTTTGAAATATTTTTACCTTTTTAAAAAAATAGGATTTGAGAAGTTGTTACATTTTTCGAATGAGAGAAGCGAATACTGGGTCGTTAAACTCATACTTCACTCGTGTGTATGTTCGATTTTCAAGGTATAACGGTCACCACGCGATTCATCGGAAGATTTGACACGCGTAAAATCGATTCTAATAACGGTTTGCAAATTCCAGCTAATTTCGTTCAAAAATATCTACAAAATTTTAATTCACATATCAGTTCATAAATCGATTTAATATTATCTTTATTGAATTTCTAAAAAAGGAGGGGAAAAATATATTTCGCAGATAAGATAACCTTAATAAAATCATACGTATATCGAGCTCGTAAATCGATAAGTATCGATAGCGTGGGATCAACTTTAATTTAACACGCGAGAATTGTGAGATTGAGGTTAAATTTCAATTTTTCCTAGTAACGTAATTTTTCCGATGAAGATATGTACGCATGATAAAAAAATGGAAGAAGCGGCGAAGTAAAATCATAAAGCGACAGGATATCCCTCTTCTCGTCTTCTTATTCGGTTCTCTCGAATTTTCTTACCAGGGATTATTCGTCCGAAATTTAATTGCGTGTCTCCACTTTTTGGCCGCAGTCCAAACGGTAAAAACAAAAACTGCCGGTGAATCGGGACTCGCAACGCGGTGCAGCAGAAACGATATGACGGAAAATGTACTATGAAATTCCGTGCAATCGTGCCAGACAGTAAATAGAAATGGAAATGAAAAGTTTTTGATGGATTCCGTTTAACCCTATACGCAATCACCATACTGACAAAATATATGGGATGTTCTAGTAACATGGTACAATCGGTAAAGACGATTGTACATACAAAAATGAATGGAAAATATAGAAAAAAAAATACAATTTTTTTCATGTATTTGCTTGATTTTCCAGAAAATCGAAAAATTGTCAAGTATACGTAACTATACTGTATTTTAAAAATACCTAAACTAAAAATATGGAATTTATATCTAGAATTTAAAAACATGGGGAATTTAATATCCTGCTTACATTATGGCGTTCTACAATTAAAATGAATTGAAACCGGTTTGTTTTATGTATATGTTATTTAAACATACACTTACTAAGGTTAAGGTTTTATAGTGAGGTTATCGTCGATGACGCTATTTCGAGTCTCTAATAAATATTTAGACTATCATTCTTTTTTTATCGTTGCACAAAGTTAAATAAGAATAGCATCTTATGCATGCGAAATCCGCGGACGTAATACCGTACGTGACAAGAATTGGGAATATACTTGCACATGGTATAGATAAGGGACTAAGTTAAATATCACATTTATGACATTAAGTAATTGAAAGGTTTATTCAAAAATTATCTTCCTAGTGATTTGTATTTACTTCAAATTCAAATTCCTTTTATATATATGGTAGTAGTAACAAAGTTTTTTATTATATGCTAAATATGCAAAATTAGTAGAATAAATTCACTTTAATTATTTATTATTAGTAAAAAATAATGCGAAGCATAATTTTTTTTAGATTAGTATGATGTAGTGAAATAAAGCTCTATAGGGTAAAATCTAATATCAAGTTGCCTATTTTCAGTTCATTATAAGATCATGTAATTTTATGTAATTTTACAATATGCGAATTTATAATTTTATAATTTATATGATTGTATAATAATTTTATAATTTTAGTAACTATCACTCTGTGCTAGCCCCTCTTTTCATCAAGTGAAAGGAAAATAACTAAGAATAATACGAAATGGAACCGTCTCTGTATTATTACAACAATTGAATTTTAATGTTAATATTAATAATATTATAATAGTAATATTGAAGTTTACAAAATCCAAATAAGTTCGATAATATTTCCCTATCGCCAACTAAAAATTGTTTCAAACGCAAATGGGCTAGTAACTTCCTAACTATATTGATTTAAAGCATTACTACCGCAACCCATGAAACCGAAAGTAATACTTGCTAATTTTAAACATGTAACTCTGTAACTCCAACTGCAAACAATTCCGAAATTCGAGTCTACAAAACAACTTGCGCGATATTGACTTTAGTGATTTTTAAAAAACCACAAGATGTGATCTAGGGAGAAATACCTATATGTGGTATATCTAAATGGAATAATTATCTCTTATTTAATAACCAAACGTCATTGTACCACTTAGGACCTTTTTATACAATCAAACTGTTAACAGCATGCAATTATTGTACACTTAAATAATTACTAATGAAATTGTACAAGTTACAACTTACCACTATCTACTATAATAGTAATAAATTCAATAGTAACAAAATTTTATAAACAAATCGTTAAAACAAATTATAAATCAACTGATTATCTAATTTAACGTAAAATTATAAAATTACCGATGTTAATTTACAAAATGTTAAATTACTGATATTAATAGTTGATAAATACTTGTGCAAGAGGATCCTGATGATAAATTACCGACGAAAAATCACTATATTTTTTCGTTGCATCGAGAACGGTGTGTAACGCAGGTTAGGTTACATCATGTTTTTACAGTGTCCTTTGTCCTCCGGTTTATTCGCGTTGTTTCATTTTTCTCGTAGGCGGGGAAGTTTAATAACCGGAATTATAGCAACTTTTACTCGAAATACGCTGAGAATGTTCGTGATTTAAGGAAGGTAATTGTCCTCGACAGGCAACGCGCATAAGTCGACCCCGTGAGAAGCATTAGTGAATGAACTGTGTAGAAAAATACTCAAATGCGAAGCTTGCGTGCCGTCTGGCTCGCTTTGTTGAATAAGTTTGGGGGGAAATGGGAGTATTATAATCGATAGAGAGCGCACTCGTCCGTTGATTCATCCACGCACTGTATGCATTATTTCTGACGACGATTATAATTCCACTTTTTCGATGCATCGTCAAATAAAAATACGCTTTTTTACTGATGTACTTCTTCCTTGGTACTTCCAGCTCAATTAATTTGTTTTTCATCGACTGCAAATAGAACTTTATTTAACATTCAAAGACCATGTTATTTTATTTTCTCGTATTTTAATCCATTATGGGCCATTGTTGTATTGGCGTATTTTCGTTTGCAATTTTTTTTTAATCATTTTTCACTAAGCATCGAGTTCTATTTCCTAATATTGCAGCTATGAGAAGAAATGCAACGATACGCTTGGTATCTTTCTTTGTGAAAAATAGCATGGATAAATATTGATTATTGACACGTAAAATGGAAGCTTAGAGGGTAAATAAATTACAAAGAAAGGAATTCACTTTACAAAAAATGATCATTTATTGATCATCGTGTTTACATTTATAATGGAATGGCAATATTTGTAATTGAATTTAGCTGAAATATTGACACAGAAAGTTAAACAAATTGGGAAGCAAGTTTCAGGGTCAAGAAAGAGAGGTTTCAGAAAAACATCTTTCAACAATGATTCCTTGGAATTTACATCTATAATGGAAAGGAAATAAGATTTAAGTAATTATTATTGTAAGAAATAACAGGAAGTCATCCGTAACTCGCAGAGCGAGAGGACTACGAATAATAAATAATAAGTAGTGGAATGGAAATGTTTAGAACGAGAATTATTTTTAACCGGTTCGTTGAAGTTCTGTTAACCGCGTTTTGTCCATTGACTCTCCTTGGTTTTTCCCTAGCCAACTAAAATGACTCACAATCAATATGGTATACGTAATACTAAATGCTGCTCAGTTATTGATATTCGCGGCGTTGGACATTATCCGTGTCTCTTTCTCTCTTATAGAAGCGAATTGACCCTATCGAGTGGATTACCGAGTTGCCGCACAAATTTCTGCGTTTCTGGCTTATCTTCATTTGTTTCCTCAAAGCACGCAAATTCCTAACAGGAGAATCGCAGATTCCTGATACACTAACCAGAAATGCAACCGGGATAAGATTATCGTCGGCTCCTTTTACCAAACAAATACCAGCGAGTTGCACAATGCAATGAAACGAAATAATTTTGCTTTAACAAACGCTTTCCTCGCAAATACATTCTGAAAAATTGATTTACGTAATTCAGAGGAATAAGGTTGCGCTGTACATATATTCTATTCGTTAGAGGTTAGATCGATACTTGAACTTCCGGTATCTGTAGTCCTTAAAATTTGTAGGATTCTTAACAATTTCAATTGCATTGCTTTGAAAGTTTTAATTTGAAATTCTTTAATTTTTAATCTTTGGATCCGACATCATTTGACCGAAAATGTTTAAATTTGGAATTCTGTAATTCAAATTTTTGTCAATAAACATTTTTTCATTTGGGATCTATTAATCTTAAATAGTAAAATTTACAAGGTTTTAATTTTCAATATTTCAATTTGTAAGCTCTTAATCTAAAATCTTTCAACTTGGAATTTTTTCATTCAAAACTATTAAGTTTCTCAAATTTCTGGTGGCAATTTTTCTAATTTAAAATTCTGAAGTTGATCATTTTTCTAATTTTACGTTTTTAGCTTTACAGTATTTCTAACGTTAAACCTTTTAAGTTTCTAATTTTCTAATTTCAAAATTTTACGTTCCAATGCAAGTGTTAACCATGCTTGCATAAAATTTCATTTTATCAGAGTTTAAATTTTCCTTTGTCAAACATTTCCTGGTAAAAATATTACTTGGAAATTTAATGAAATACTTTACCTTCTTTGGGGAGTCGGATTACTCACCAAGTCCAGGTTGCCAGCAACTGTTCGTTGGCCAGCGCCAAAAGCAAATAAAGTATACGCAAGAACCCGTAAATATACGGCTGTGTACGCGGAGCATGTTTTACGTAAAATGGCGTCCTCATAGGGAGATTGTTTTTCGGTCAAAAGAGTTAAAATATTGAAGCACAGTGGTTAACCGGGGCTACGACACGTGTGTGCCATACGGTGTTTGTAATTTGACACCATCGTTGTCCGTGATACGTGAAATTGGGGTTAGCGTCGACCAATTGCCGTAAAAGTAGATCGTTTCCAGTCTACTTTTCATAGCTCCCCTAAAACGAGAGAACCTGACCGATTTTATTGGTCGATTATCTCTATATAGAGATTCCGGTTTCTTAACTGAGATGTTTGGAAAGATAAAATTGAAGAAAGTCTGAAAATAAATTACTTCGAAGTTAAATCTTATATTTAGTACACACTGAATGTAAACTTGACTTGTTGGTAGTAATTTTAGTTTTTAAAAGGAGAGTAGAGTGCGTCCAGTTATTCGTTGGTTTTATCGAAACAGGTGATTGGAAAGGTAAAAAGATGGAAAAATATTGTTTTAAAATATGAATGTTGACACGAACTGGATATAAAATTAACTTTTATTTCAGACTGTTTTAGTTTCTAGTACTTACTTACTATGCTTGATATAGTATGGTATAGTGTACTATACTATATTTAATATGCATGCGCCGGTGATTATGAAAGTGACCTAAGTCGAGAATCTAAAAATAATGAGTTTATCAGTTATTTGCGTTGCGTCTATTTACATTACGGTAACCTGAAATCATTTTTGCTATGTAGTGGAAATTGAAGCGTTTAATTGAGTTGGTCGTTGCTTCGTTAAACAAAATTCAGTTCATGCATCAAACGCAAAATTTTAAATATATCGAAACGAAAAATATACTTTCATAATCATCGGCACATATATTATACTATGAAATGAATTTTAATTTTGTAAGGAAATATTTAACGTATAAATGAAATTCATTATTACACAAGTGTTCGATAAATGACAGTGTCGAAAATTGGATCTTAATCAGACGTAATATCTTCTTCGTCAAACCTAACCTAACTTTGGATATATAAGATGAATCTAATTCAAATTTAAATTTAACCTAAATTTAGTTTGAACCAAATTTAATCAAACTAATTTAAATCAAAACCAAAGTAAATTTAGACTTAATTTACATCGAATTTAAATTAAATTTAGATCTATATGTAATCGAATTTAAATCCAATGTAAACTGAACTATTTACTCTTAATTCAAGTCAAATATAACTGTATAACCCATATGAGATATCTTTCTAGTTTTGCTACGACTTGTCCAGTAATCATCGATAAAAAAATTGCTTACAAATTTTTGACATATTTTTACGTTTCTTTTTATGATATTCGATCATTTAAATTCAAAAATGCCAGTTTTGAATTTGAAAAAATTTAAGTTTGATTGTAGTTTATTTCAATTTTAATTTGGATATAATTTTTTTTTTTCGAAGAAATTATCTTCTCGAGCAGCATTAGAGCAATATTATAGCGAAGGAAGAATTTAACCTAACCTAGCCGTAGATTCACTGAAATTTAACCCAAGTTTGATCCAAACTTAACCTAGCCTGAAACTCTAATACTCTAATGTCAAACCCAACCTAACTTACGACCATGACACTGATTTAGTACTTGTACTATTTTCACTGCGAATGTATTTATTTACATCAGATATTCAAAATAAGCATAATTTAAGTAAAATCTAACTCCAAATTCAAATTGGAATTGGCCTATAATAATTATTATTTTTACTGCGAATAGATTCTTGTTCAAAATAACTTTTGAAACAAAATTAACGCTCGTTTGCGAATATTTTCTAAATTCGAAACTGATATCTCTTAAAAATCGATATGTCAGCTATTACTAAAAGAAGTAAACTTTACCCAAAAATTTTATCTGAGCGTAAAGGTAAGAAAAATGTAAAGACTGGGTAAAGATGAAAATTGAATTTAGGAGCTTTTTGAATAAAATAAAGTTCGACAATCCCCAAAGGAAATACGCTGCGACGTGCAACTGCATCCAAGTTGATCAATATTCAAAGAAACGAGCAGGAAGGAAGGGAACTTTGATAAAATCAACCGCATGGTCTCTGTGGTTCTCACATCATTAATTACTATGTTGTTATATTTCGTTTCCTAATACGATCACCTTGAGACGCGTTAACTATCGAGTAGCCATGGGTTATGAATACATCAGAACACCTAGAAAAGAAATCAAGTGGAGCATCTTCGCTAATCAGTACTTAAAGAAACAACGAAGTAGCAGAGGAAGCTTGATAGGATCCTTAGGGAATCCTTCAAAGTTCCTTCGTCTGTGAATCCCTATACTCGTGGCCACGAGCAAATTATCGAATCTCGAACTAATTCAGCACTCGATGATGAAGTAAACTGGCGAGAGAGGTTCCGTACAAAAGTAAAATAAATTAAAAAACTTTTGTATTTAGGAAGATAATGCAGGATCTTGGGGTCTGACGTAATTGAGAATGAAAAAGTGAGTTTTTTCGAAATGGAAATTGCAAATGAAAAAGCTCTATTCGACTTATTTTTACACGTGGAATAACCGTTTATCGTATTGTCCCTATTCAATTCGGAATTAAGCGCACACATATCCGACAAACATTCAAACTCGATTTTCTCGAAAACGAAGCTTCGAACGAAAAATCTTTATTCCACATTTCCTGCTCATTTTTGTACGTAGAATAACCTCCCATCAAATTATCCTATCTAATTCAAAGTTAACCAAACGCGTACATACCCGGCAAATTTTCCAACTTGATTTTCGCAGAAACGAGACGTCAAAGGAAAAAACATTATTCTAGATTTCTGACGTATTTTTGTGCGTAGAATACCATCCTGTCCCATCATAACGCGTGTCTCGTGATACCCCACAAAATATGTAAATACGCCTATGAATAAATATCTAGAAGATTATTCGTTACCCTTATAAAACGTTCTCGATTACCGCACACAACGTACTTCATCGTCTGATTCATCCAGCACGACAGATACGCGATACTTCTTTTTTCTCACGGCTAACGAGTTACCTACATAAGTACAAAGAACTCTGCGCGTCTCTTGGAGCGTGCTGGCAGATTATTAAATATTTACCGGAGCTGAGTATATACGCTATCCGTTGGCTGGTAGCGGGCAGGCATGCATATTCCATCCGGAATGACGCAGAGGTCGACTAACATCCTCGAAACGACCTTGACGTCCAACACGTCGGAAGGGGAAACTAGAAACGGGGACTAAGGTGAAAGCTCGGCCTTCTGTCTTACGTCGACGCAAAGTTGAGCGGACGATAATGATGATGACGCTCAGGGACGCCGTTTTTATCTGTCCGACACTGGTTTACCGCACCGATTCCCTTTTCCAGAGCATCGTTAAATCCTTAAGAGATCATACTACTTTAACAGTAGATTTACCAAAGATATTCAATGTCAGTTAGTCGCTGAATACCCACCCATTAAGTGTTCCTAGATAATTCAACACGTTTATATTACTGCTAACAAGTACATATATATATTTTTTCTCTTTTTTTTTTTTTACCTTCCCTCAAGAGGATTACAATGTCTTTCATTTACGTATCACACACAATGCTCGATACAGTAACGTATATCCACTGAAAGGTACACACACTTGTCGATAACAAGGGTTAGGGGGAGAAAACGAGAAATTTTTCTTTTTTACAACACATTTTGTTTACGAGAACTGGAACTGCAAAAATATTAAATAAGGTAATATTTGGTGCGTATGTATTTTTAGATTGGATTCAAACTGAATGTAATAATGGCAATCGAGTTTCGTTATAACGCTAATGAAATTTCAAAATATTTCATCTAACATGCACAATTATGCGCATAAAAGTTTTCTGTAGCAAATTGTACGAATACCTTCGTGAGCTACTGTACGTCCGCCAGGGACGTGCAGGAGTTTCAAAGGTTTTATAGGGACCTTAATGGCTTCGAATGGCACTATACATTTTGTTACATACTACTGGCTACGTGTTTTTATTCTCTATAAAAAAAGGCATCAAGGTACTTGGGTTGAAAATTGAATAGTTTTGAAAATACTTTTCCAATTTTATGAAATTGATGTGTCACAAGTTCATATGTTTCCCAAACTAATTTTTTAAACAATCTTCCACCTTCATAGAGAATGAAAATTAGTTTTAAGAAGAACTTTTTCATAGAGAGATTATTGGCTCCAAAAAGATATATAGTTTCGTCACAAAAAAAAAAAAAAAAAAAAAATGAATTAAATATCTTTCTAGTACAATTCAATCAGCTATCTTTTCTTATTTTCCTTTGGTCTAGTAATAGCCTCCTTTCCTAGGAAGCATATCAACAAGCTTCCCAAGTATGTACATAAGTGCGTGATTACTTTCACGACTCTTCTTCACCTTTCTCTGACTTTTTCCTCTGCTATTCTCTTTCTCTCTCTCTCTCTCTCTCTCTCTGCTATTCTCGCTTCTTGGATATAACGAAATAATGCCATCTGTGTGATCCTGATTCGAAGATAACACGTGTGTATACATTCGCACGATAGGCTGGGCTGATGTAATGATTATGTAACACTTTCATCCGACCTACTGACACCCACAGGCCCGGCCAGTTTTACTTTCGACTACTGGAATAGAATGCACGGCCGCCTTAAAGACGAAGAAAGTGGACAGACTTCTTAGACTTTCCCCATTTTCACGGTTCCCTGGGATTCCTCAGCACACTTTCCCGCTACACGCGGCTAACAGCCTGCAATGGTAAGAATCTCTCGCAGAGAAACTACAGCGCACCTTCTTGGGCCTTTCTTGCTACTTGATGATCCAATATTGAAATACCTTTTGAAGATTTTGTAGGACTGGAATTCTTTTTAGATTGTGAACTTTCACAATGGTTACTAGATCACATATTTGTGGTTCTGAACTCGGCTAACAGGCTGACAAGGTAAGAATCCTTCGCAGAGAAACTGCAGCGCATGTTCTTGGGACTTTCTTGCTACTTGGTGACTCGATATAGGGATATTTTTCGGAAATTTTGCGAGGACTATGTTTTTTTTTAGATTTGATACCTTCACGATGGTTATTTGGTGACTATTTGTAGTTCTGAATCAACAGATACAGTGAAGCATAAAAGAAAATTTTAAGGTTAGGTGGCCTTATTTTAAAATTTAATTATGACTCATATGTTGCGTCTAGGTCCTCTAAAAAGGTATAAATGAGACTCTGAGGATAAGTAGTATAAAAGACACCAAAATTTTAGAAAGCAGAATTATATTTGACAGAAACAATTAAATTAGGTAGGTAATATAGATAAGTGTTATACATATTCTAAACCATGCCCACTACAACAAGATACCAGTAATGCAGTATAATAGCTATTATAAATAAACATGAATTTTAAACTTGCTTTATCAGTCAATGTACTTACATACTATTATACAGAATGTTTGCAATTTTTCTGACGTTTTAAAGCTGAGAATTTTCTCTTTCATATGTCAAAGTCAGAATACGTGTTTTCCTTGAGATATGATTTTAATTTTTTTTACATTTATATACATCTACAAAGATAAAAGGATTTATTGATTAAAAAAAGATAATTTCGAAAACTGTTGTGACAAAATTGGACATTTCGTATGGTACGTTAATTTCACATCGTTGATTTAAATGTAATTGTTTTTATAATATATTGATAAAATTTCTGTAACATTTCATATAAAAAAAAATACAGTGATTGGGAAATGGTTAATTTGCAAGATATTTCTAATTGCAATTACAATATAAATTTGACCTATTCGAGTTATATGAATCGCTCTGTATAATTCCATTAAAAAAGTTAGTAAATTCATCGATATTGAAATTGATACGAACAATAGTCATAAATATAAGCGACGATTTTATACAAAATTTTGTATGAAAATTTCTCTTCGTTAAGCATCGTCGATGCTTCGACAAATAATAGAGTTTACCTGTGAATAGTTGAAATCTTCGTTCACAAATACACATTACGACTAAAAGCTCGTAGAAGATGCAAGAAGTATAATACGTGTCCTATTGTTTGCAGAAGGTAGTAACGCGCAGCTCGACTTTCCAATCCAATTATTAAACGCAATGTTTGAGTTTCCAATTAGAATTCGTATTTGACTTTCCAATTGAAAGATATATCAGAGCAAACGATTTCGCAACATTAAAAGTCTATTTCTATTTTTTCCCTTCTCGTCTCAGTGCCTTTGAACATTTATTGTATAGATACGTCAATGGCTATTTGCACGAGTTTCCACAACGCAAATCCCTCTTATTTTCTTTGCAGTATATCTTCGACAAATATAAAACATTATATCAATGCTTGAATTTTAGAGATGTATAGATTTAACGAAGATATTAATTCAATTCTTATGGTATTTCCACAAAGAAGTTACAAGATATTTTAATTAAAAATTTGAATCATATATTCGTCCAACATTGAAGAAAACCATGTAAATTTTTCTTTTTTTTTTATGAAGAAATAATAAATAAGGAATATTTATAATGTGTGTAATACAATGGTATTCTTCCTCTGCATGAACATTAAAAAATTCAACATTGGAGAAGGCCATGCAGATTTTTCTTTTTTTTTGTGAATAATAAATAAGGAATATTTATAATATGCGTAATATGATGATATTCTTGCCCTGCATGAAAAAAATCCAAAATCACATATGGAAGTGAAAATTCTCAGTTTGAAAAAGTACACGATGCTATGCTATTGGGTTGGCAACTAAGTGATTGCGGATTTTGGTATTACCATCTAATGGTAATGACCTTTTGTCATTAGGTGGTAATGCTAAAATCCGCAATCACTTAGTTGCCAATCCAATATATGTCTGGAAAATACAGAAGTATTTATTGAAGAAGGGAAGTCTCAGAAAATTGATGAAGATATTTCTCGAGCAAAGAAAATATTTAAAAGAATCGATGGAAAACGTTCTCTCGTCTGAAAAACAGTCATACATTGAAATATTAATGTCCTATGAAGCAATCAAATCCAATTAATGGCTCCACCGATTTAATGAGTCGAATCTATTTGCAGTGGGTAACTAAGTAACGAGTGTAGTCATCCGCAAAAAAATCCCTAGGATTGCAATAGATATTTTAACGTCCTGTTTATCGCGCGAAGGAACGTCTGTATTAATTATTCCGTATAATGAGGCAGAAATTGCTGGTGCAGTTACAAATAGAAAAAAAAAGAAAGAAAAAAGAAGAAGAAGAAGAAGGGGAAAAAGAATTTTAACGATTAACACGGAGGAAGCACAAGAGAAGGTAGGAGATAATTAATGATGCGGAAACTGACGTGATACGATCAACAAGATTTTTAACCCTACTTATCGACATTGTAAATCAACTTAAACAACCTTTAATTTCCTATTCCTATCTTCTTTTTTTTTTTCAATCTAAGCTAGTACAAACGATTGAACTGCGTACATAATTCGAAAACTCTTGGATTTATTGGAAAAGTACTGATATCGCGTTACTGCACATGATATTTACGAATAATAATTTTATAAATTTCCTACGACCCTCCGTTTTCAGAAACGATAAATAGTATTTAGATAAATAGTAACAAATAAGCGAATGATAAATGTAACAAATAATGTACAATGGTAATAAGCAAATAAATAATAATAATAATAAAGAAACGTAATAAAAAAATAGAAATAAATAAATTAAGTAATAATTAATAAATCAGCAAACGATAAATAGTAGATAAATAGTAACAAATAAGAGAATGATAAGTGTAATAAATAATGTACAATGGTAATAAGCAAATAAATAATAATAATAAAAAAAAAGTAATAAAAAAATAGAAATAAATAAATAAAGTAATAATTAATAAATCAACAAACGATAAATATAATTCCTACAAATATAGTTAACAACGAACAAGAAGAAATAGATAAATAAATAAATAATCTAATCTAATAATAATCAGTATCTAATCCAAGTAACGGAAAGAAAAATTAGTAGAAGTAACTTATGTAATTGGAAATATTTTTTAATTGAATGATATAATACGAATACATGGCTTTATCGAATTGCGAAGTACGTACGCACATATGTAGTAAGAATGGTAGGAACTAGTTCGTACAGTGCCTGCACGGTGTGTATATCGCTCTGGAAAACAATTATCTCGAAACGATCAGAGGCTGCTGCCACGTTCTCCTCGCCTAGCAACGTACGGTTAACAAATGTGAAATATAAACGTCAGGCACGCAGCTCGGAAACTTGCAGAAAACTATATGAACAAGAGCTGTACGTGCATGTAGTTGTCAGCAGTTTCATACAGGCTGTGTTAGATTGAAAAATTCCCAATGATACAAAGATAAAAGTATTTGCTTGAAAAAGTTGCACAATTGCTATGATTTCTAACATTGCCATATATTAATAGCCTTTGGATAATTTGGAAAACTTTTGATCAGTAATTAACGTGCAAACATTTTCAATGAAATATTGTAACATTTGTACAGTGATTATGAATTTTAACGTTCGAATATATAGCAACACGATTAATGTATTCCAACATTAAAATTTAGAGCGGCTGTACAAATTTTGCAAGAAATTTATTTTTATCTCTGTCTCGTTCAAAATTCTCGTTTACTGACGAAAAGTTTCTCAAATAATATTGCGTTGGCAATTAAGTGATTGAGGTTAGGTATTGACAAAATCCGCAATCACTTAGTTGCCAACCCAATACACAACTGACATATCAGCAGTTAAATATGCGTGAAAAAATTCACGTTTAAATAATTTCTCACACGGAATAATTTCTCTGCTGTTTTAAAATTCTTTTCCAATTCAAAAGGAGAGAATCAAAGAGAATCAGAATCAAAGCTGTGTATGTATATATATATATATATATATATATATATCGAGCCACACACGCTTGAAAAATGATCAGAAAATTTTCCAGAAACTAACAAATACCTTCGTATCTTTTCGTAAAAAATTTTTCTCCTTTTATCAAAAAGTTTCCACATAAGAAAAATATTTTTACGAAGGTGTTTGTTAGTTTCTGGAAAATGTTCTGATAATTTTTCGAGAGCGTGTGGCTCGATTAAGAGATACGCGAAAAAATTGGCAAATGTTAAAGGCGAAGTATCTGCGAAGAACTGGTGTGAATAGAGATATTTTTAAAAATTCACTCTAAGAGTGGAGACATTTACGAAGACGTTTACACGTGATATTTACAAAGTATAATAAAATAAGATAATACGCACATCAAAATTATGAATTTCTTCCAGCGTTATAATTTCTCTTTTCTATCAAAATCACGCGTTTTTTAATACTTGAACAAACGTGCGAGATTAAGTAAATTGACGCAATCGTTCGCCTTTAGTTGTTTAGTTAAATAACATATGTCTTGTTTCCGTAGAAATCCAAGCGGAAAATTTGCAGAGAGCAAACGTTTATCGGCTAATGTAAATTGATGGATCGTGATGATCACGCTAGTGACGTGTTATACCTGTTTGTTAAACAATTTCAGACGTCAATTGGACCGAATCCGGCGTACTTGTATCAACGATTCGGTTTCAACATAGTTCACGTGACACGCGAAGTTTCTAACGCGTAAGTGACACACACGTTATTAATCATTGCGTAATTAACGTTACTTCATTTAACGGGAGAAAACTAGAAAGACAGAGAGTAGAAAATGTGGCTCAATCTCCTTCAATATAATGTAGCCGATTGGCTAGTTTTTTGGAAAAAAAAAAAAAAAAAAAAAAAAAAATTCCGCGTCTACTTTCGTGTGTCCTTCGAAATTAGAAACTTCCATTATACGCGAAATAAATGATAATTAAACGAGATATTTAGAAAGCCACGTTAAAATGAATCATAAAGTTAACCGTATCGAATTGCAGACATTTTGCTAAAATTATTCGATTCTATAGCTGTTCTAAAAAATTTATGGAACAGGCAATTAACACTTTACCGACCGCTAGCGGTTCAACAGCATACGCACGTCCGACCGGCAGCTCAGGCGCAGATTCTCCCTGGCGCCGGCTGTTTTGGTTTAGACACTCTAATACCATTCGGTAAGTTTTTCAAATTGATATAAAATTGTGGAAGCTTACAAAGCAACGCAACTGACGCAACTGAGCAAGGTACTTTAGTATTAAATAACAAATTACTGCTCAAATAATGAGAAAGATTGTCGGCGGTAAAAAGCCGATTAATAGGTTATCGGTCGGTAAGCGTCGGTGACAAAAACGGATTAATCGGCTATCGGTCGGTAAAGTGTTAAAATAATTCTTACAGGGCGAAAAAGCTATATGGGTCGGTAACTAAGTGATTGCGGCTTTTTTTATTAGGTGGCAATGACAAAATCCACAATCATTTAGTTGCCAGCCTAATAGTAGAAAACCACTGCGAAGTAGCCGCTGAAATTTATTATCGAATTTACTCGATTCTTCGGCTCTTACGAAAAATTCGTCGAGCAGACAAAAATGGATAATTATTGTTTGCCAGGAGTAAACAGAAGCTAGATTAATTAAACGAGGACGCGTAATCTTTTCAGAAATAACACGTTTACTCACGTCGTGTGTTTCCGAGACCTCGAACGAGGAAAAAATAATTAATTAAGGAAAACCCTGAAGCGTCATCCTGAGAAAGATAATAAAACGAGTCACGTCAGATCGCTACATCTTTCGCCAATTTTATCCATTTGACCGATTGCGGATTTTGCCATTAGGTGGCAGTGACAAAATCCGCAATTACTTAGTTACTGAAATAGCCACTCTCACGCCACTTCGATAGAAACAGCGAGGCAACGAATTGTCAGATGGTCGAATTTCTTGCTAATTTTAGTTAAGAAAATAAGTTCGCTCGATCGTTACAATTATTACTAAATTGTTCCATCAAAAAGCTACATTCCGCAAATGTACACGGCTGAAGCAAGATACGCGATAGAATACGAAGAATACAGAGAAACGTAGATCGACTAAATAGCAAATTTGGTGTCGAATTCGTATTAGTTTATTAACAGCAGGCGAAAATGTAGGAGCGAGCGAGCAAAGACAGCGAGAGTAGAGAAAAGAGCAAAGGGGGCCAGGAAAACAGGTGAAGTGCAAGGATGAAGACATAAACTGTGGAGGAGCAGAAAAGTAGATGTTCCGAAAAGAAATTTCGTATCGAGTAAATTTGTTATCGATTGTTTCCCGATCGGTCTGTTAATTCACTAAAATTAAATTGGTAGATGGCGTTCAGAAGTCACTGGCCATGGTACTTTCTTCGAAAGTAAGAAAGAGGGGAACAGATCGGACAGACGAAGAACGAGCAGACAGACATTAATGACTCGCGTTGTAATACGTGGAACGAGGCAAAAGGAATAGGCGCGAGTGTATAGTTTCAAAACCGGTTAAACTCCCGCGACAACCTTGAGCAGAAGTCTCGTACAGGCCGACAAGCCGAGGCAGACCACGTTTTCACCGCGGTGGGGAAGCCTTACAAATTCTAATGGGCAAGTTCACGGTTCCTCAGTCCGTTACCACCAGCGATAGTCCACATGGGACGAGTTTACGATCGCCTATACGTTTTTCTAACTACACCCTCCAGCGATCCACCTTCTCATCAACTTTTCCCATCGCAAGTTAACCTCCACTGTTAGATAGGACAATCGTTGCTGTACGTATTCAACCGTCGTCTACAAAGTGGCAAGTTCGTGCAGACAATCGTACAATTTGCGATGGCAATCAAGTAGACCAATGAAGAGACGAATCTTGTTTGAAGTCGAAGTCAAAATATTAAAAAAGAGTATAGGAAAAGCAGCATGAATTTTGTATTGGGTTGGCAACTAAGTGATTACGTTGCATTTAACGTTGAATTTTCGACAGAGAAAGACTCGTTGCCATACTGTGGATAATTATTTTGTTGGAGTTAGTATTTCAAAATTTCCTATTAATTTTATGTAAAATTTACTATTAAAGTGCAAGTTAATTACAAAATTTTCGATCACTTAGTTGCCAACACAATGTAACGAGTTTCGCTTATGGATGCGAATGAAAATTTGCAAATGTGGCATTTTTCGATAGAGATGCGATTCACTTGTTGCATTGGTTGGTAACTAAGTGCAATCACTTAGTTACCAACTTTACAGGTTATACAAAGAACCATAAATCCTGTGGTAGTCTAGAGAAACAAAAAAGGGTCCAAACGCTTGGACCTGTGAGGCGAACGAAGATCGACGTACGAAGCTGTGGGAAATTTGCCATGCGACAAATGCAGAAAAACCACAGTCCAGTAACAAGAAACGATGGTAATGGTAATTTCGATCGACGAATAAAGAAGTATAGCTCCATGCGGCATTTACCGGCGGAAGCCAGGGACAATTGCAGGATGGAAGGAGGCGTAGAGGGTGTGGCGATCGGACATCGATAAAGCGTCCTCGATAACGTCAAGCAGAGCGAGAGGCGTCCCTTGAAAATCGTATTATTCATTACGTCGCGTTGCTGGCTGATGAAATAACGGGTAACACGGCTTAACCAGCGCATGCCAACGTACTATAAATAATCGCGCGGACTCGTTTCCTGCTACAACGTTTAATGCGTTGCCATGGACAAAGTGATGTTTAGGCTGACGAGCAGTCGTAAGAACCGGACGCGAGAAAAATCGGTGGTACCCACTTGCGTACCTGTTCTCTAAAAGTACCGTGACCAGAGTTGTTGCTACCCAACAGTAGTGGGGTGCTTGGGAAGTACCTAACAGGCTGACAATATGGCGTTCTTCGAATCAGCTGGCGCTGATCCTATTTCGGGACTGTTTGTCGGTGTATTTTAAAAATTTTCATCGTCTTTCCTTTGTTTCGCTATTTTGGTCTCCTGTGGGCAGTAACTAGACGTGATTGAATATTTATAGATCGATAGAATATTTATAGATCGGATGGATTTTCGAAAGAGGAAAGCTTCAGACTCGTTCCCATAATGTGGATAATTATTTTGTTGCAGTTAGTATTTCAAAATTTGCTATTAATTTTATTTAACACGTTGGTCGCCGCGTCACCCATATCTATGTGACGGCTATGCTTGCGCGGGGGCTCCGTATTAATATTAAATATAGGATATTATATATAGGATATACAACATAAAAATATTAAAAACACATTATACCATACTTTTTATTAATTTATATTCTGGATGAGATATTACATTATGCTATGTCGCATGGTATTCGTTAAAATTTATTATTAAAGTGGTATTTTCTTTGTTCATTGGAGAAGTTTCTATTTAATTGTGGAAGGGGTACGTGAAGCTTTTTTGGTGACGACTATCCATCCAAAGGAAACAATTTTATCGCGAGTTTTCAACGATGAAAGTAGAAAGAGAGGGTTCAAATGAAACACGTTCCTCGGAGCGTTAATTAAGCGAAAGGAAAAAGAAAAAAATACCGGCGGGAGGAAAAACGGGGGAGGATTTATTAGCAAAAAAGTAGCATGGCGGATTAATAAAGCTCGAACGTCCGCCCGTAGCCCAGCATTGAATAATTTATGGTCGGCAAAGGGGAAAAAAGAAAATGAAAAAAAAATAATTAAAAAAAAATTACACTACCTGGACCCGCTGAATCTACCTGCACGTCCGTTCGCTGTGCATCGTCCAGCACATCGTTAAGGTCGAAATTGTCTGCCTTTGAACCGTAGGATGCGCCAAGACTTTAATACTACGCGTTTTTTAATCCTCTCGTTCAAATTTTCAACATGTGTTGCATATATTTCGATGATTTTTTGATCATACGAAAAACCAGCGTAGGAAAAATTTGTTAGTAGTTGGTAATAACTACCGAAGAATTTTTTATCATCCAAGCTTTTTGCATTTTTAGTTCATCGATTTTTTATATTTCACATGTCGAGGATTTTTAATATTTAACATTTCGATGATTTTTTAACGATACGAAAAAATTGCAAAAGAAAGAATTATTTACGGTACGATCAATAAGGGAAATGATCACCTTATATAACGAAAGAATCGTTATCGATACATCGGTATTTTAAACATTATGAAAAATTTCCTGGAAAAAAAAGAATCAAATTAATTTAATGATCGATCCAGTGGCAGGCTGGATCGCCGAGGAATCTCGATAGTTACGAAGGCGGACACCTGACAGATTCCAGCTGAGCGTGCTTCTTACGTAAGCCTCGGAAGATGTGCCAATAGGCATTAGCCTGATTTATATAATCTCGAATAATTTAATAAATTGCTGGAGAGGCTTCGATCGCGTATTAAAGGGACTCGGTCGTTGTGAAAATCGCCAGACCAAATGGAAATTGCCCACGGGATATCGGGTACTCTGGTGCACTGGTGCGTGCACCTGGGTCGGTCTCGGATTTCGTACACCCGATACATCGAAAAACTTTCACGCACGGCCACGTCCGACCGTTCTTGTTTTTTACCCTGAAAAAATCGGGATCGATGGCTACACAGGAGTTGAAAGAAAGACTGTTTGGTCTACTGTGCCAATCGTGATTCAAATTGACAACTATATACATACATACATACATACATACATACATATATATATATATATATATATATATATATATATATATATATATATATATATAGGGAGGGAACATGAGAAGCTCGTTTTCGGTTATCTTATGACCTCTGGGATTTTTTGCTGAGCCTTGTGATTGTAGTATAAAATGGGTACCAAAGGGAAGACTATTCTGCTTGATTTTATGATTTTTGTGACTTGCCATGGTTACCGCAATTGAAACATAAACTGGATGATATAAAGAAGATCGTTCTTATCGATTTTATGATTTTTGCGTTATTTGGTGAATACTATGATCGAAGTATGAAATTGCTACATACGAAAAGACTGATTTGCCTGTTTTTATGATTATTTTTTTTTATGAACACTGTAATTGAAGCCTAAAATGGGTACTATAAATTGTTGATTTTATAATTTTTGTGTTATTTCACGAATAATGTAGCTAATCTATAGTATTTATCTATCAAAAAAATACTATATTATCTAGCCTGGAGAAAGCTTGGTGAACTTATAGAACTTATAGATCCGGCTTCTCCGATTCTGATGATTTTTGAATATGTTGTAGAGCTCGAAATTTTGAACAAATTTTTATTATACTTACAACCATCGATCGCGCTTAGTTTTCGAGATATTCGCAAAAAGCTGCAGGTACCTCTAGGGTTTCTGTCCATAGTTGTGCGTCTGTGATATTGGTTCTGTTTATATTATATATTATTTATCTAACTATTTATATTATTACATTATTTATGATTATATACTGTATATTATTTATCTCCTATTTATAAACGAGAGTCAAAGTCGCCAGCTTAAAGGCCTCGTGCACAAGCAGCACCTGTAGTTTCTTGCGAATATCTCGGAAATTAAGCGTGATCGATGGTTACATGTAGAGAAGAAAATTGTTCAAATTATCGATTTGTATAATATATCAAAAAATCATCGAGATCGATGAGGATCGCGCGATTCTGCAAGTTCACCGGAAGATTAATTCACGCGAACCTCACCCGGTTAAACGATTTCAAAATCTAATTAAAAATCCTACGCTCATTGTTATTTCTTTCGCTCGTCTAACTTTATGTAAATAACTTTCTGTAAATTAAATACATAGCAACAAACGTGTAATATTACATGAAACTTTGAAACCGGTCGTTTGACCGGGCTTGGTAAAATTAAAGTCGCATAACTCACATAATCGAAACCAAAGTTCTACTAGACATTCTGTAAAAGATTTAAAAGACACGTGGTCATTAAAAATACTTACGCAAAATTGTACTATTACAAGCAAAACGCGAGAGGCGTGGAATCTAAATCGGGATATGTTTGATCATTAATTGCAAGCTAGCGAACGCGTCATACGTCACTCGTCTATTTTGTGTTCGTCAGTTTTACGACGTGTATTACTGCACGCCTCGCAATTCGTTTATAAACCGGGCTAGGCGATAACGCGTATTAGTCATCGAACCGTGACGTACGACATGAGGTGAGGATAATGAACGAGTTTGCAATCGACTGGCGCAATTAGATTCGCACGAAGATTAAGCCGTGCTTTCGTTGAATGCCATGGAAGCCTCGTTTAGAATCCCTTTTCACACAAACGAAACTCTTGCAATACTAATCATCCGCTCGTTAACACGCGAGAAGGCGAGGCGTGGTCGTGACGCGAAATTTTAATTATTACATTTGCTAGTACGATCTTGTCTAGATGGATAAGCAACAGTGATCACACTAATGCGTCTGTGGGAAAATTAAAGACGCAGACAAGCTCACGATACGCAAAAACACACAAGACATCGAAAATAAAATAGGATGGGCTGGCAACTAAGTGATTGCGGATTTTATCATTAGGTGGTATTGACAAATCCGTAATCACTTAGTTGCCAACCCAATAGATATTAACACAATACCATGAAGTAACATTTTCTTAGTGACTTATAATATAAATATTTCCTCTACAAGTAGCTGATTTTTCTATTTTTCAATCTTTAATCCGGTCTTTTTTCGAAGTAATACCAATCGTTACTTGTTTTACAAACATAATTCAGGTAATTCAGGTTCGACAGTGTGATCGGGCACCAGGATACTATGCCTGCGATTTATTTATAAAATATTTTCTATCAGCCAGTAAAGTGGATCGATGATAAATTCATAACATAAGAAAAGATGAAGTTATCGTTCTTTGTTCCCTTAAATTTTTACTTGCGAATCATATCGATAAATAATTGAAAAATTATATTGGCGAGACGCGGTTCACAGCCGACAAAGGAAGAACGAAAACTGGATAAATTATCCGCTTTAGAATTCACTTGGTCAAGCGACAGGATGTAATTTATAAAACATCCAAAGGGGAATTTATCATATTTATATGGATTTATATGTGCTGCAACAGGTGGAACAAATGGTAGGCTAGGTGATTCTCGGTAGAATGCATAGTGGAAAGGGGAGATTCGAAGAACGAAATTTTTCTGTGGCTTTCGCGAGCGTTCGAGATCGCTGGTAGTCGATAGCAGAGGATACGTACGTAACCGATTGCAAAATCTGATTTTCTTAACTTGTTCGAAGCCCGTGTCACAGCGAGTCCTACGCTTACCGAGCGTAATCCAATTAGCGACGCATCACGTGCGCTTTTAAAGGGAATTCACGTCGACTACGCTCGGAAAGCAAGCTTTTCCTTTATTTTCTTGCCTCTCCACAATTTGTCCGAGAACATCGTGAAAGATTCGTGTTCGGTAAACGATTATGGCTGATATTGTTTCATCGGGTCGAACAGAAGCTAGAGACGAACGAGCAAACGCAGTGAAATCAGAAAGGAGCACGAAGGAGGCCCGGAGGACACGGGAAATCACAGGATGAAGAAGCCTGGATAGAACCCAGGTTCTGAGGTAGAACCCAGGTTCAGGTTCCGGGAGGACAGGGGAAATCGAAGGATGAAGAAGCCTGGGTAGAACCCAGGCACCCCAAAACCCAGGTACCTCAGAACCCAGGTACCTCAGAACCCAGGTACCTCAGAACCCAGGTACCTCAGAACCCAGGTACCTCAGAACCCAGGTACCTCAGAACCCAGGTACCTCAGAATCCAGGTACCTCAAAACCCAGGTACCTCAGAACCTGCTTCTTCATCCTTCAATTTCCTTCCGAAACATGAACAAGGATCCTATCCCAAGACCTGGGGTCTAGCCCAAATTCTCCTTGTTAGAACCCTACAGACACCAAAGAGCGTATCGTATGCTCAGATGGTGTACGGATATCTGAAAGAGCCCGAGAAACTTCATAGACTTGGTCAGAGTGGAGCAGAACCGGATAGATAGGAAGACAAAAGGATAAAAGAGCGAAATAAACAGAGAAACTGTGGAGCAAGTGTTGAATAATAGAAATTGAGATATTGAAATGCATTTAGAGTCAGATGTCACGAAATGTTCGTATTTGGCTGCACTATAGAGGACACAAGTTGGCCGACAAGTCGACCCAGATTATCAGGAAATAAATATTTAATACGACGCTCATCCAACGAATATCGCTATAGTCGTTCCACCGTTTGCAACGTCACCTTTTATTTTCCTTTCCGACTTTATTGATTACGTCGAGGCTCTCCCTCTCTGTGTCGCCCTTTGCTACGTGTCCCAACGTTAGAGTGGCTTTTTGACCGGTCGCTCACCTGCTACCTCTTGCCCTCTGAACGCACCACCTCTCTTGTAACACATTGGCTATGCAGTCCAGGTGAAAAAAAAGGTCAGAATGGAAGCTTGCGAAATTAATAATACGACACGTACAAACACGACGTCTTTAGGATACTGCTGGATTAGGGTGATTTTGTCCAGTACCATTAAGACCTATTGGGCTGTGTAAAGTCTCGTAAATAGCGATACGTACATGATCGTGATAATTACGGTCGATTGTTAGCGATTACACACTTTCTTAGCGATAGCTAACCCGCAGCTGTTTAGCCTGGTCGTAATTTATGAACACGCTCATAGGGTTCAGCAAGGACCTTGGTAGGCTGGTCCAATGAATGTTTGGCAAATGGATAGTCAGTCATTGGAAGGACTATTTTCCGCTTGCGAATTGTCAAGTATCACGGCGCCTAACAGAGGTCAGCTTTTAGATGGAACCATACAAATGTTTTTTAACATATTCGTTTAACCATCAGCTATGAGGTTTCTTGTAGAAAGTGAGCAATCCTTTTAAACTTCGTTTAAGTCATTTACGCGATACTTTGTATCTGATTTGGTATAATAAGAGAAACGGGTAATTAAATAGTTAAATTAAGATAATTAAAATTTCTTTTCTATCTGTTGTATTTTCCAGACACTCGGTAATGAGCATTCTCCATTCCTATAATAAATTACAGCTGATTCATTGTGCAATGAACCTCTCGTTTAAATGGACGTTTCAACAGAGAGAAACCAGCTGTGTATGCGTTTTCCGTCACGTGTTCTCCCATCAACAATCGTCCACATCGATTCCATCGTTTTTCTCTCCAATAAAAACCGATGACTCGGTTGTTAAACCACATTTTTCTCGTAACACGTGGCATTGACACGACTGTTCGAAGAAATCACGTTGCTCAGACGTTTACAACCCTTGTAAGAATTTTATGTTCGTATGTCGTCGAATGATCATGATTGATTGTAATGTACGATGTGTACAAATTAACTTGTCATACGTTTACTGTCTCTATCTTGCTGCTTACGCTATTTACACGAGCTAACGAATATGCTATTTAGGTGTCATCAGGATATTGTTAGCAGGCTTATGACTCATTATCTCTATCTTGAAGGCTTCTACTATTAAGAAGCAGCGTGACACGAGTATCATAATTCTACTCATAATAGAATTAAGTGTTTTCTTCTTGGAATATGGTAAAAGCCTCGTTAATCGTCCGTGTTCTTTTTTATCCTTGCAATTCTCCATGAACTTTTGATCTATTTTAACGTTCTATCAAAGTTCCATTGGTCTGTCCCATCCTATGTTCGCCATGCCGAGGCTCTAGGATCTCGTGATGTTTTCTAAAATAAATTTCCACTTGTTGGAAGAAAATTCGTTTGTAAAGAGAAATGGCGAAAAAAACTAAGAAAACCAGAAATCTTCAGCCTTCAGGTCTCAAGATGGTAGATAGGGCCTTTTGATAAAGAGGACAGTGGGGAGAACAGCAATCGGATTGACCTTTAAAACAGTGCAGTCCGGGAGAGACTCAGGCAAGCAGCCAAATATAGTGTTCGTATATATTCCATATGTGAAATGTCATCGGTGATAATTCATGGTACGTAATATAGTAAGTTAATAATTACTTACGTCCTATAAAAAGTTGAGAGTACATACGTTTGACTTTGAATGCCATAAATACAGGAAACATGTAGGACAAGGGGATAATCATGGTAGTGGTGTATTTATCTGACCTTGATTTATTGAAACGAAATTTTATTCAATGGCTGATTAACTATGTGAACGTAAGCTGCTATTGTGTGAAGAAAAAATAATAGGTAGAAAAATTGTCGAGCTGCTGGAACTGCAATTATTAGGCAAATTAAATATGTTCAGCTGTTTAACAAAAACATGGCTTAATGAATTTAATTTTAGGTCTATCTGCCCAATGATAAAAATTAAATGGCTGTAGTATAATTAACTGTAGCATAATCAATTGTTTTTTAATTAAAAACTAGAATGAAAGAATTAATGAGATATATACTGTATCATATATATGTAATTGAATGAAATTTTTAGTAAAAATGTTGAAATAATTTGATGGGACGATAAGATCCTATAGAATTTTATATTAATTGTTATAGTTATTTTCTTTTAAATATTAATATTTAAATATGTAAACCAAATGGTTTATTGGAAATGAACAAAATTGTCTCCTCAGCAGTTACTCAACCAAATATTATACTTGGTCCCAGTCTATAAAATATTTGTCTGTAACAGGAACACACAGAGGAGCAAATAGTTTAATGTTAACGAATATATCACAATATCTGACTGAGATCATATATAAAACCAGTTTGTATAATTGGAGTTCATGTAGTAGAACAAACATGAACAGTTTGTCTGTCGAGGAACAAGTACCAATTATTTGCTTGTTGGCTGGGACCAAGTATAATACTTGTCCAAGAAAGTGGCCAGCGAACAAAATGGTTTGTATAATTGGAGTTCGTGCAATACAAGAAACAAGCAATTTGTCTGTCCTAGGAACAATTATAAATTATTTATTGTAGTCAGGGAAGAATTTACTATTTGTCATGTCACAGACAAATAGCTTGTATTTATTTGTTGATTGGAAACAAGTATAATATATTTGTCCAAGAAAGTGGTCAGCGGTCAAAATAGTTTGTATAATTGGAGTTGGTGTGTAATAGGAGCTCACCAATTTTCCCTCGAGTACAAACTATTCGTTGCTTGACCAGATAAATGGAATTATATTCTTTAAATCATTATACTGTATGTTTTGTCATTCGATTACGTCGTTCAAATGTTCAAAGACACGTAGAACGACCATGGTCCACTTACGACCCTCTCTAACGTTATGGGGACCAGTACAGAGCCGGTATACGCAGGTAGCTGACAAATTACTCGGCCAGACTCTGTTTAAATTACCCCATGACCGCCGCACTACGTGCGTAACTCACGTTGTTTGCCCATTAACGTCGATCATTTCAAGTATGCGCATCTATGTCACGTATGCTCTGTAGATCCATCCTACCTTTCAATCGGGCCATTCTCTGCTCTGCTTTACGTCCATGAACTCGATTCGACTGCTCTCTCGCGTCCCCCGAGCTGCAATGATGTAATATGAACGGCCCGACCACGTGCTTCGAACTATTTCTCCAACTCTCGATGATTCCATGGTTCCCCGTAGAGGAATATGACGTGTCAGTATAACCATGGTACAATCGACGAGAGTTTGATTCTATATGAAAAAACAAGTAGAAAATGTAGAATAAAATTTGTTCGTACGACGCTTTGTCTTTGAAAGAATTCAACTTGAAAGTTTGTGGGCTATGCGCGCACCCGGTCGATTTAGAGATAAGAGTAACAAGAGGTTATCGTGGAAGCATAAAAGCGTCGACAAAAACGAAGAATAACGACGAATGATCCTTTCGAGGTTTCTTCTTTTTTCTTTTTTTTTTTTTTTTTTTTTGAGAAAAAGCAATTTTATTTCATTCTTTAACGAACAAATGTTTCCGTTTATATTTGGATCAATTTTGGCTTTCCTTGCTATTTCTACTTTAGCGCAATTTTACTTTTATTAGACTCTTGAATACCGGTACTGACTAATCAGTGTTCGAAGGTAAAAAATTTGATCGCCGAGTATAAACATACCGAGTGGCAAAAACATACTTCAAGGACCGGTTTTAAAATTCGAAAGGAACGCTCTCGTCAACTATGTAATAAAATAGCGTTTATGCGCAATCCTGATGTACATAATACTGTATTACACAATGCTCCAAGTCATCGACGATCCGAAACGCGTGTTAACGATCGATCTTTTTATTCCTCAGGCAAACGCGAGTCCTTCGTCGTGCGGTAATAACACGATAATGAAAATGTATCCTTGACAACGATGCATCGTTTATCCGTCTCTTGTTCTAGACCTCTTTGTTTTTATGAAATCGTGGAGCGAAGAATATTTCGTGTCAAGGTGCATTCCAAATCTGTTTCTAGCCACGTCAATACTCTCGTGGTATAAAAAGAAAATATAAATAAATAATTGGAAGCAACTGAGGCTAATGCTATTAGTTTAGCAAAGTTTCGTTTAGACCAATTCAAACTTATATTCAAATTTCGTTTTTCAATGCAAACTGATTCAAACCCCACGTAAATCTATGTTAAAAAATAAAGATATTTTACGAAATAATAAATTGTTAGCGAATCCTGATCGAAGCACAATTTAGTTTCAAATCCGATGCGACTAACTCAAACTTGCTCGAGATTGAACTCGAATCTACCCCACGTTTGAATTAGATAAAATTTGAGACTGAAACCCCATGAAAATCCCAACTTTTTCAAACTTAAAACACTGTTAGTTATAGGTAAACAATGTTTAAAGTTAACTTTCCTAATTAAATTAATCGCAGGAGAAGATAAAAAAAAAGCGACAAAATGTACGGAATGTTACGATGTTACGGAACGAAGCGACAACACGGAAAAACGATAAAGATATCGTCCAGTTTTTACAGTTACACTTTATATCGTAAATTTCAAACTGTAGTTGCCTTGTTCGCGCTTATTCCGTGACTAAATAGCCGAAGGCAAATTGCACGGTGTAATTAACAGAAATTTTCAAACTAAGAACAACCAGTCGCATCCATGTTTATAGACGATAATTAATCGCAATTTCCGACAGCCGGGCACCAATTCTAAATATTGAACATGGTATTTATTATGCTCGTAATTATCCGCGATCGATGCCAATTATTACATTTCACAGAAAGAAATGTTTTTCGTTGTAATTTCCATCGCGTGCACTAGTCGCGTGCATTTGCCCACGTGCACGTACATCACGGCGTAATTGCTGCGTGTGTTTATTTTCTAGTGAATATTATAGAAATGGTTGCTTGCAATTTGCAATTAGTCCAAACTCTGACAGGATATTTAAATTATTAGTTTAAAAGAAAAAGTGTAATTTCATCTATCGAAACGTAGGACAAAGAACGTCGAATTGTTTCGTTTATCGTTCGATAATTAAAGTTAAGCGTTTCTGTTAACGGGAACATCACAGAATTGTATTTAATTAACGAACAAATCCACGATATAATTTATGGGCAACTGGCTAATTACGCGATGTAAACTGATTCATTAAGGAGAAGAGTTTCTGCAAAGTAACAAAGTTCTCGTAAAGTCTAATTCGAGCTTAATTCAAGGTTAATTGAAATTTATCCTATTGGCTTGGCAACTAAGTGATTGCGGATTTTATCATTACCACCTAATGACAAAATCCGCAATCACTTAGTTGCCAAGCCAATAAATCTATCTTGAACATTCTTTATCTTATCGTAAGCGAAAATAATAAAAAATTAATAAAAAAATAGAATGCTTTTGAAAAATGAATAAAAAGATTAATAAAATCTCTTCCCCTAAAGTATAAAACAGGAAGTAAGAGGAAAGAAAGATAAATAGCAAACGATACACTATCGGTATGATGTCTTCCTTGAAATCGAACATAAAATTAATAGCGATATTACTATCTTCTCTGCCGTAGAACTAGTGTGGAACGAATCGATCGAAGGATGTATTTGATTAATCTTTTCACTCAGTGTTATTAATCCGACAAAAGGCATCCAATAAAAATCTTAACTAAAACAGTAAATTAAATAAAACAGTAAAAAATAAAAAAAAAAAGAAAGCAATAGATGCCATAAAGGAACTGTTACGAAAGTGCCTTTACGTTACACGCTCGAATAATACGAAACCGTTATCGATATATTACGATATTGATCGGTCGGTAAGTTAGTTGCGACTTTTAACGAGTTTGATAAAATAATAAATTTTTTTTAATGCCTTCGACTGAAAGTCGATTTTCTTGAAAGCAGACGTTCGTGTGAAAAAAATGTATTGCATATTTCCGACTTGTTTCTTCATGTACGATCACCCCCTCTAGGTTGTACCATCGACACACCCTGTATATATCGTTATATATTATATTTCATGAATATAATTAGAAATTATTACAGAATCTATTTTTCTAGTCGTGTCCATAGAAATATGAAATTCTGATATACCGGTTACGCTATAGTACGATAAACGTATGATGTTATGGCATAGAAAATCGATTAACGTGCCAAAATGCCACGTGGCTCGCAAGTTCCAATGTGTTTCCCAAGTTTCACCTGATTTCCTCATCGCTCTGCCATTGTATTCTATCACCGTTTCATTATACTGTCAGCTAACATTCTATTCATAGCAATTACCACTTCCCATCATAATAAAAGCCCGAGTTTAACCTTCTTTCGGTCTCTTACCTTCTGCTCCTCCTCTACAACTGAACTCAACTCTGTTCGTACTTCAAATTAGAATTAATTAGACGCTCGAAAAGGTAGCCTAAGCTGCTTTACGTAAAGTATACAAATTATCGCGTTAAATGCAACCTCGACGGTACAAGAATCGTTCTTTTTTTTTTTTTTATTGTTACGAGTTTGATTTTTAACTTTGACAAATTTCTTCTTTCTTCTTGCACCGGGTCAGAACGGACCCCCAGCGAAGTTCTTTGAATCTTATCGAATTGAAATGAGAAAAAAGTTAAAATTCGAATTTTCAAAATAAATGACGTATCCGATCTCGATCGAACGTTCAGCGCTTTGAAACAGATATTACGGAACGACTGGGTCGAAGTGGACCCGGACGCTTCTTTGAATCTTATCGAATTGAAATGAGAAAAAAGTTAAAATTCGAATTTTCAAAATAAATGACGTATCCGATCTCGATCGAACGTTCAGCGCTTTGAAACAGATATTACGGAACGACTGGGTCGAAGTGGACCCGGACGCTTCTTTGAATCTTATCGAATTGAAATGAAAAAAAAAGTTAAAATTCGAATTTTCAAAATAAATGACGTATCCGATCTCGATCGAACGTTCAGCGCTTTGAAACAGATGTTACGGAACGACTGGGTCAAAGTGGACCCGGACGGTTAAAGCATCGTCAGTCTGTCGATCGTACGGGAGAAAAGATTCGATTTCTTGACTTGTTGCCTCTTTCCAGGCGAAACGGTCAGGATGCGAGCAACTCTGTAATTTCTTGGCCGTTGCCTCGATAATGAGCTGGTGAGTCAGTCGTTTAACACTAGCCTCGTCCTCGACTCCGTGTGTTCGATTTTTGCTCAGAGAACAAGCAAGCGTAGAAGTCTGAAATACGCTGGAACAATCGAACAAATAAATTCTCATCGCGTCAATTTGTTGAATAGATTCTTTTTTTAATCTTTGGGGGGGGGGGACTTTTAAAATTCATTTTCCACACGCTGTTGGCTCGCTTTTTACGTAATCCTGTCCTTTTTTAAGTTTCAAGAAAACACGATATTTCTCGTTTCGATTTTACTCTGAAGCTTTATAAATTAAATTACATTTCAGTTAATTGCTAATTTCAGTTAATTTTATTCAATGAGTGTCAGCAGATACAGATATATTGCATTTAGAATTGAATTTTTATTTAAACATTTCTGACATCCAATATGCTCGATGTCAGAAGAATTTGTTAATCTTTCATTTCCTTTAGCTCCCATTAATTTTGAAATGATAATTCATTTTTAGCATCCTTTGTATCTTACAAGGTCAAGAAATCACGGCTCTTATTGCCAGTTATTGTCAGAAATCTAAGCGACAAATAATACAAGTTGAATCGTTCCTCTCAGTTATCACGTGGTCTTGCACGGACACTCGTAAAGTAGCCGTATCCCTGCTCTATAATTCATTTCATCGTTACACGACCGACATGTACACGTGCTTTTTCATGGTACGCGACACCAAAGCGTGCATCGATCCCACGCCGATCGAATGGAAAAAACGTAAATAGGAAAATGGCCCTCGACAACTTTCAAACTACCTTGCCTGTTTTTTTATTATTTCACAAGTAAAGATCGTAGCGGGGAATTAGAAATGTTGTTCGCTATTCGAGTCAGAAAATAACGTGGATATTTTATTTGAATATGTATGACAAACACATCGACGTAGAATGCAAATCGATCGAAATCTTTTGTTCGTTCGAAACGATCGTCAAAACGTACGAATGTCGTTAAAAGACAGTCTCCTTCAGATTTCTTCGCTAAAAAATTAGTGGAGCTCCCTCCAATAGTGGTTGATATCTCAGCAAAATTTTAGGCCGGAATACGCAGCAGTTTCTTTGGAAAAAATTCAAGAAGATTTGGACCTGGGCCTATCGTAAGGGCCTCCGCAACTGCATAACGCGATAACTGTCTTCCGCGACTAGGTATAATCTTCAGCTTCCCTCGAGGTTTGATAGATGAACTTGTAGCAAATATCTCAGCATAATTTTAGGTCAGTATACGTAGTAGTTCGTTTGGAAAAAATTTGGGAAGATTTGGAACTGGGCCAATCTTCGCCCTGGATTTGATAGAATTGGTTAAGAGCCATAAAATATATTCGATATTCGTGTTTCGGTAACAACGGTGACAGCCTGGACGTCGTCGCCCTCTTTCCTTTATCGATAAAACTTGCCTAATTCAGGGCGGCGCTATTATTAAAAAAGCGAACCGATAAGACGTTTGAATTCTCGCAAGAGTGTAGCCTGTTACGCGCGCCTAGCATCAGTTCTAATTTAAAGATGGGTGGGATGACCTGTATTCATTTGGTCCTATCAACTGACCTTGCTTTATATCGTACGCGTTGACTATCGCAATTTCCTTAATATCAGTTTAGAAACGCGCCTTTATCTCACAATGGATCCCCAAGCACTAAGGGAAGCGTATGATGATACTCCTCTATCAAAGTTAATTGCGTTCGAGTGGCACGAATGGTTTAGAATTGCGTGCTTGATGGAACAATCTATTGTACCGTAGAATTACTTTCTTAAAACTTTTTTAATAGATAAATTAGACGAATAGCATGTAGATCTAATAGGCGAATGGTTTTAGTAGATTTCGAACTAACGACGCACCTTGTGCGTCGCGTGTTTTCTAGAAGTTACTAGATTTTCACTAGACTATTAGATCTTTATTTTAACATTTGTTTATTTTGTTGTCGCCACGTTGCCATGTTTCCGATCGATGAAAAATATTTTAATTGGGTCGTAGGTTATTTGGTTATTACTTGGGACATCGTGATTCAGAAAAGCAATATTTCAGTATGAAATATTCACGTTTGTTTGCTCTTTCTGCGAAAGAGACCATAACGATGCTTAGGTTCAATTTTACTAAAAGTAAATGCGCTTGTCATGATTTTGTGTCTTACAAATACGCGTAAATATTGAGAATGAGAGAATCAAGCGACACCCTATATATTTTCAAATAAATCCCCACCCAAATAAGAATTGTAACCAAGAAATAACTAAGAAAAGATGTCAGAAGGACCTAGATATTTATTTCTGAGCTAAGAATCGACCCAACTAATCACTTTCCAGACCTTCGTAGTTTGGCTTCTTAGAGCGATCGTTGCTTCCGGGTGAAAACGACGTTCATTTTTCGCGATGGGCTTCGTCGCAGGCCTAAATCAGCACTGGTACCAATGGCTCGTTAATGAAATAGCCACTGTTCGAAAGGAAACGTTCAATAGCCACTAACGATCACAGTTGGTCCAATTCCCTAGCTGCCGATAGACACTAGAAGTGGCAATTCGATGGCCTAAATTCAAAATCAAAGACGTGTGTCTGCTCGTGGACACGTTGATACGTACCTAATGTTACCTTGTAGAATTGATCATCTCTGATTCACGTTATAGACGATAGGTTAGTATGCTAGGTTGTTATAGTGACTTTTAGCGTTAAATGGAAAAATAATCGTATTACTGTCGTAAAATTATTTTAGTACGTTGAAATCAATTTCAAAGTATGATAGTTAATTAAAGGTAAAAGTATTCTAGAAAGTATTAAAAGTACTCTACTTTTCAACTTCTTTGAGATTCGAAATATTTTATTGTAGAATTTTACACGCATACGTCGATGTCGATATTGTCCACAAATAACCTACAAATTGTTTTAGACTAAGATAACCTAAAATTAAATTCGTGATTAATATTTCACAATATTACAATGTTGTCTAACATTAACCTTACCCGGTCGGATGATCGGTTTCAAAATTTGATCTACAATTAAAAATTAAAATAAAAATTTTTATGTAAATTCTTATATTAACAAAAAGTGAGAAACTGATCAATTAGATAACATAAGAATTTACATAAAGTTGGACGAACAAAAGAAATAGCAGTGAACGTACAATTTTAAATTAAATATTGAAACCAGTCGTTTTACCAGGTCTGGTAAGCTTAGTGTTAATGATAACAATATCTAAAAAGATAACCTTCGTATAAATAATCTACGAACAGTACATTAATATCTGTAGACAACGTCGTGATAAGATTTCACGCTTCATTGGGACAAAAATAATTCGATCGTTCCAATTTGTCTGAAAACCCGATAGTCCGGATAGGAAAAAGAAGCAGGCGTCAAGTAAACCAGAAGCTTCCGGTATCAATTCCTTGCGGAAATCAAACGGCACTAGGGAATTCCCAATTCCGCGGAAAAGAAACCGTTCCGCTATTATATTTCTAATTGAATTTCTTTCAAGTTGATAACAAGTCTATTACCAGGTATCCAGAGTAATACTAATATTCTTTGCATAGCGAAACACAGAGACAGATGGAAGAGCGGAAATACCAGAATAAAAATACCAACCTAGAGAAAATTTAATGAAACTTTCTTCGTAGAGGTCGAACGACTAGTAGATGATTCTCTTTTGGTGGCTAATGTGATTCGAACGCCGATGATGTTAGGTTAGGTTAGGTTGGGAATAAACGTAGGATTGAACAGAGTTTGGGGTTATATATCGAGTTAATATGGCGATGAGGAGAGAGTTTCTGTTTCGTTTCTGTAGTTCGCGTGTGGCATTTGTAGAAAGTTTAATAACAGAGTTTTATATCAATTGCTAATTTTATTCTATAATTAGAATCATTTAAATAATTGTAATTTTTAATTAGACGCGGTCCGAATGCTAATCTTGTTCAACCTTCGGAGTTTTGACAAGCTCTTTGAAATCTTCCATCACGCGCTTGACGCTATCGATTAGATAAAAAATAATTCCAATATTTAACAATAAGATAGATTACAGTTAAAGTAAAAGTTTAGAGTAATTAAAGTAGAATTACAATTAAGCACGATTTTAAAAATCGTTAATTTTATTACTTACCAGCCTTACGCTTGTCATAGAAAATCACCTAACCTCAACCTAACCCCAATTAAATAGAGCATTTAATTAGAAAATCGGGAAGTATGTGAACTTAAAACCTAATTAAAATATATCCTCCGAATCTGATCAAAATCTTCCTCAAGTTTCGAGGTTTCAAAAATTGGCGTCTTTTATCATACGCTCGAAACTAGCAATTCGTTAAAAAAATAATTACATCGTTTTACAGCGATACAGGAAAACCACTCGTTTGACGAAGAAAAAGCAGATTCGTCATTTTTGTGGAATTTAGATAAAGATCTTTCTAAACTTTCAAAATTTCAAAAAGGTCATTAGAAACCTTCTATCGTACGCGTGAAGCTACCAATTAGTTAAAAAATTATTTCCATCGTAGCACGCTAATCCGAGAGGGCTGCTCGTTTGACGCAGCACTCGAAGCTACCAATTACTCCAAGTATAAATTCCAATATATTTGACAACTAATCCAGGAAAGCTATCTAAACGAACGTAAAGCCGGCTACCATTCGGCGCAAAGCAGATTTTCATCAAAATCATATGAATTTCCAATTAGAGGCAATTTCGTCACAATTCTATTAGCGATCACCCGGTATACATCTCGTTCTAATTTCGTTAATGAATTCTGCTTTCAACGTATCGATCTTGATCGCGATTCGAAACGCCCACGACGTCCGGCCGTCCATCCGGCTGCTTCCGGAAGTAGGCGTAGGTGACCGAAATTGATACGAAGGAACACCGAATCCAGAAGTTCTCGGTTACCTCGTTGTCGTCTACGTGTCCTATCGCTGCTATGTTCAGAGGCAAAACGTCGTTTCGCGTACTACGAAACAATGTTATCGCTATTCGTTCGATAGTAAAGTAGATACGCGTACCTTCTGACGCACGATGGACACGTGTCACGGTAGAGCGAAGATAGACGCCTTAGCGAGAAAGCTCCACGTTTTTTGATAGATGAAAAATTTCATATTACGCAACAGAAATATCTCTACTGAAAGTATTTTAGAAACTGTTTTGATAGAAATTTTCCAAGTTTGTTTCTAAAATTTCTGCCCTCTTTATATACAGGGTGTCTCATTTTTATCTTGCCAAACAATGTCGATATATTGTAGGATTAAAAGACACGAGATAAATAATTTGTAAAAATATTTCTACAGAAATTACCTGGAACATTTGCATACAGTGTAACGTAAAATTTTCCTGAAACTTAGCTTCAAATATTTCTATAAAAATATCTGTATTAATATATCCTATAAAAAGGTAATTTCCACGTAACTGTTTCTATTATCAAAATATTCATAAAAATCTTATCTTAAGTACCTTCGTCGCTGTAATTATCGGCAGCAGTAGACCGATAACTACGATATTTGTTTCATCTTTACTTCGTTAATTTTACAACAGCTCTGACTTGATTCACTTATACGGAACGTACATAGAAGAAAGAGAGAGAAAATTTTATTTGTAGGGGAAGAGGCGGGGGAGGGATTCATTGCCGCTGAAAGCTCGGAACACTCGCGGGGAGTTTGATCGTGGCAGATAATGTGGTTATCGTGTGCGCCTGCATAGGAAACCATTAGGGTTGATGCGCGAAATTTCACCGGAAGCGGGATAGCCGCGGCCTTTCAACCCGAAAAACAGCCTTTTCATCGACGAGTTTACAAGTTTGCCATGTTTGCGTGTAAATATCATTTTCACAAAATTAATCAGAAAATTTCTAAATAAACTACGATAAGAGTATAAATATTACATATTTATCCCCATTTTTGAAGTTTCAGGAAAATTTTTTAAGAATTTTCTATTAAACGCTCGAAACTACCAATCGGTGAAAAAAAAATTCCAATATTCCAAATTAATCCATCTGGCGAAGAGAAGGAAAATTTATCAAATTCCATACGAAGGTGTGCAAATTTTTTTCAATTTTCGAAATTCCAAAATCTCTTTAGGAATCTTTTGTTATACATTCACAACCAATCGGTGAAAAAAAAAATAATCCCAATATTCCATATTAATTCATTTTGACGAGGAGGAAGTGAATTAATTGAATTCCACGAAAAGACGTAAAAATCTCTGAATTTTCGAAGTCCCAAAAATTCTTTGGAAACTTCGCTTTTATATACTCGACGGTGTACCAATCGGAGAAAAAAAAATAATTCCAATATCCCAAGCTGACCGAGGCATACAGCTGCTTTGAAAAAGAAAAACCAGCTTCGCTAAAAAAAAATATAAAATAAAAATATTTCGTCGAATATTCACAAATTTCTGTAAACTCCGATTCTGTTCAAAAAGATGTTTCGTCCGATATTTGAGAATTTGCAATAAACATTCACGATTTATTTATATTTATATCGTCCTATTATATATACTATAATGCTTCAATTTTACTAAAGACAGGAATGTTATTAACATTATTTCTTATTTATTCACCACATTTTTACAGTCCTCGTGTTTCGTATTTTAAATACAAGAATAAATAAAATATAAATATTTTTAACGACCAACACCGTTTGTCGATGTTTGTTTCAGCATTTGCAATTTATTTGTTTTACAATATATAAAACATAAAATTTTAAGCAACCAATATTGTTCGTCTTATTTGTACTTACAGTCTACTTATTTTATAACCTCGCTGTATTCGTTTGCATTATTGGTTGGCTGTTTCGCATCAGGTTTCCAAGATCTTGCCAACATAGCCAGTAGAGCGTAGAAACAATTTCTTTCTACTTTATTCGCTTTCTACGCCATCAGTTTAGAACGCAGACGCGATTTTCTCTCCCCTCCTCTGATGATCCTCTCATTCTTATCAACATAAATACACGCTAGTACACTTCGTGTACTTAGAGCGGCGCATCCTCTGCGGAAGTGCATATTAATGTTGTGCATCACGTTGGCTGCGCGCGACAAGCGAAATTGTTTTTAAACAACCCGCCGGGCTTTATCGCCGGAACCAATCGTAATGGTTAGTGGGAAACGAGTTACGATTTACGATTCTTGGAACGTTTGAAAAATACATTTTCAAGCTGATACCTTGTCAGATCATCACCAGAATAATATGAAATAGCATTAAGAATAATAATTTATTTTTATCTAAATCCCATTAAGTATATTTCTTATCGTTATAGCCTGATAATAACCTCTGAATTCTTTCTAATCTTTTTCCCGCCCTCCCAAACCTGTACCATAACCTCAAATGGAATCAACAATGACTATTTATAAAGGAATTGTTGTTTGTCTCTTGGAAAATTTAATTTATCCTAAGTTTCGATAAGATTAGGCTACTTATCTAACTCATATTTAATATTTCATTCTGTATGATAACAAGTGAATGATTATCCCAAACTTAGCCTACAATTAACTGTGTAAAAGAGAGAAGGAAAGGGATGAATGGTTTAATTCAAGTCAAACTTATAACTCTTCGAACAGAGATTTAGATAAAACAAACTTTACAGAAATTTAGCCCAAACTTATCTGAATGTGAATAATCAAACGCAGGCCTGGCCTTAAGGACAGACAAATAGTCTGATTCAAGTGGAGAAACTTTTACCCAAACGTAATTCGAATCTAACGCAAGAGTGTAAAAAGATGCACCGAAATCTAATGGAAATTTAAACCAATTCTAACCTAACCTAAAATTTAACTTATAAACCTGCGTATATGTATAGGGAACCTGATCTCTAGTTGAACCCACAAATTAAATTATACAACATAAATGAAAGACATAGATAAGCATGGTGTTCCACTATTGTGATTCAGCCTGATAGGATCCTTTTTCCATGGCGTAAAGGGAGATAAAGGAGCTACTGAAAGCTATTGCCACGATGCGACGACAAATGGTTTCAATGTTGTGCCCTCGACGTGTACGAGTCACGACTACGTAACATCTCGTGCGTTTGCACGGTAATTGAGTGCTGATGAATCATTCGTATTAACAGTTGCATCGATTTTCTTGCCCCCCAGCTGCGTTACACCGCGATGACTTTGCAATACGACAAGTTCGTCGACCGTTCGTCTCGTGTCTTCTCTTCGCGTCGAGCGATTAACTATACAGGCTGGCGTAATCGTTCGTCGAAACTCGCGAAACGGTGTCCCATTCTCGCTGCTTTCGAAAGCTAATCAACTTCTTATACAACGTTAGATCATTTAGTAGATAAAAAATATATTATACAAAGCGTGCAGTTAATATGAATTTAAATTGAGATTAAAGACGACGTACGTTCGATTTAATTTAAAATAGAATTACATATTACCATAACTTCTTAGAAATGATTAGATTAATAATTAAGTTAAACTTAGATCCAAGTAGACTTAAGAGTCAATTGTGGATAAAAAATATATTGGTAAACGATATACTGTACAAAATAAGTGATTAGTGTGAATTTGAATTGATATTAAAGGCAACGTAGATCAAATCGAATAAAATTAAAATTTTGATTATAACCTAAACGTTAAATTATAAGATCGGAATATAGGTTAAGTTAAATTTAAATCTAAATAGAATAGCTCGTAATTCTGTCCAATGGAACAGATATCTAATTCAAAGAGTAATTAAAATATAGTGGAGACGTAATTTAAATCTAATGAAAATTTAGTGCTGTCATAACCTAAGCATAATTAGAACGTAACCCAAGCTTGACCAAAATCTAATCAGAACGTAGCTGTGAACGTAATCCAAGCACATTGCCGAAGCCTGAAACCCTAACCTAAATTTAGCCTTATCCTAACGTTCAATCAAAATCTATATCGAACCTAACCTAAACAATTGAAAAACACGCTGAAACAATTATCTATCGTCTTAACAAAGTAATAAAGGAACTTGTAACAACAGACAATTTCTCGAGTTATAGGTTAGTTCACATAAAATTCTAAAAAAAAACTTCTAAAAATACTTTTTTCGAATCGTGTATTATTTTCTAGAGAGTCAAGAAGATTGGAAAGTTATGGAAAAAAAGAATGACGAAACTAGGACTGTCCCATTACCGGTTGATTCATTATCCTAATGAAGTGCATACCAAGCTCTAAAATCGGTCTCGGAAACGTCTTCCAGCACGCGAATACTTTTTCCCTTTCTTTTCCCCTCAATTTAGAGAATGTTTTACATAATCGGTTTAAATATCATGCTTAAAGATCGAGAAATTGTATTCCCACCCATTAATTATGTACTTTTTAATGCAACACAGTTGGCAATTATATTCAAGTTTTTATTAGAGGTTGCGAGTCCCGCCGGAATTTCGATTAATCCAGCCTTCAGTCTCCCATCGGATAATCGAGTTTCTACCGTGTTATTACGCACACATTATTTCTAGTAATGTTATACATGGCGATCGAGTCAACGTAGAATTTGCAACGATAAACTGTAACATCGAGCTCGAAGGGTTCAACTTCCTCGCTTCTTACGTTTAAATACATTCGCATTAACGGTATCAGAGCATTGACTGCGAATAATTTATCACGAGTTCGTTTGCATTTAGATAAAGGAATAATTTCATAAATTAGTTTAGGTTAGGAAGGGTGCCACATAATTTGCTGTTTAAAAGATTCGTACGAGCGCGCCAATAGGAACGGCGCATGGCAGGTTGCCTGATGCCAGGCGCTCAACTCTTAAATTTTTAAACATTCGTCACTCAAAAGTGGAATGATTTTGGATATATGTTTATTATACATAAAACACCCCTTTTATTTATCGATTTATCGTCTATAGTTTTGTAAATATTCGATATATAGTGTGTCTCGAGATAAATAAGAATTAAAAGAAAATTTTACTCGTATAAATAGTAAATAGACTTCCACCCAAAAGGCTTCAAGTTTCGACTATACGCATAATTAAATTTCACCCGTTTAATCGTATTCATCAAAATATAAATGTTCGTAAATGTTCTCATTCTAACGACACGAATCAAGAAACTACCTTAACCTAAATACCCAATACCTACCCTGACCTATCGGCACGCGTAAATATACCAAAGAATCTCTACGAACAGATCTTCTGTAACATCCTCCTCTAACAAAAACCACATACCAGCGCATTGTGGCGTAAAAAATTGCAAAGGCAATGACGAAGCTTAGCGTAAATCGGTTTCCCCTCCGTTGGATCCATTCTCGGGCAATAATCATCGGAAGCAATACGTCGTTTCGCGTGGTTCCCAGTACAATGTTGCCTAACTTCTTCTACCGACGTGCAATTCAACTTCAGAAACTGCTGTCTGCTTGTATATATATCGTATTAAGTCGCGATACAAAGTGCCGCGCCAATTTCCACCCGGTCGTCGTTCGTTGCTAATAACTGTGCGCAAGAATTGTTCGACGACTGAAACAGGCCTTTGTACGGTTGTCTGGCAGCGATACAAGGGTAGGAATGACAAAGAGCACGCTCTCAGATAATGCCAACCGAAAGCAAAGGGGACTAAATGGCAGACGCGTTGTGTATGCGTTGCTGTTAGGCTTTCAGAAGTTACAGTACTCCTGAACTTTGGATCGGTCCGCTGTTAATGTATCAGGCAGCTGTCGAATTGCTGTTCCTATATGGCAACTAAGTGATTGCGGATTTTGTCAATACTACCTAATGACAAAATCAGCAATCACTTAGTTGCCAACCCAATAATTACAATTTTTTTTCAATTTCTATGAATTACGTGTCTCAGAGACACAGGATGTATCATGTACACAGTAGGAATTTCCTTCATCCGCAAGATATCATAACGATTATTATACTTTAGACATTTTCTGCATTACGTGCAATTCTACGCTTTCGTAATTCCTATTCGACGCACTTTTCTCTAATTTACGATCAACGAAGTCGTCGAATACGGCCTGTGAGAAGCTCGCAGCTGCACTGAAACTCACTTACTTTGCAAATCGCAATAACTCGATACCGATACTAATTTGACGCTCGTAAAACGAAACATTAATTTTACGGCTATTTTTCCTATCTCTCATAATGAACCGTGTCGAGCATTTAATGGCCCGGGATCTTACAATGAAAGCATCGGCACTGCTCGTTGGCAGTCATTGATGCGTAATAAAAGTGGCAAAAAGAATCGATGCCAACCGCAGAGTGTCATTATCACCGATGGATGGAATTAGGTAACTGAATTACTAACAAGTCGTTAACGATTCTCTGGGCGGCCGTTTCAGAATGCATCGCCCTGGGATCACGATCCGGGTTTGCTCAACGGCCAGTGAAATCCACGTAGGCCCGGTAGAAATTATTAAACCTGTTATAGACGAGGTCGTTTGTTAATCAGGGACTGCTTTGGTCACGGAGTTGATAAATCGATAAAGACGAGTTAATTTTAGTCAGATCGTTTGACACTGCCACGAGCAAACCGATAATGCATTAAATCTTGAATGGAAATTGTAATTGCACGAACATAATAAACAAATATAAATGATAAACATGCTACAATGACTTTACTATCTAGGCCAGCTTCATGACGTGCTATTTGACAAATATTATCAGTAAGCTCATACTTGCATCATATTTGCAAAGTAGGTAAATATTTGTAACATGGCATCCAATTTTGTGAGGTAAAAATCACTATATCAAGGCGCGATTTAGCTACGATCAACTACATCAAGATAGAATCACAGAGATCACCGAGTAGTTGCTATTAGAATCCAGAGAATTTGTCGCCAATTTGAACGAGACTGGCCAGCAAGCTCGAAGCGAGGCTAAAGAGTACTTGTCAGTAGAAGAGTGCTCGCCACGAGATCTCAGAGTAGCAATTTCTTCAAACACCTTCGATCCGTAGAATACGTTGCGTTCAGATCGCTGATGAAAGCGCGATATATAAAAGAAAGATTGAATTACGAGGAAATTGGCCGTAACGAAGTCTAATTCGTGTTTCAGAGGGCAACCAGAGGGAGGAGGTCGAAGCTGTGGCCAACAATGCTCAGATCCTGATCGCGGAGCATCAGGGGCCCCATAGGGGTGGGGAGGTGGTGGAAGAGAGCAACAAACGCGTCCATCTGCGCTTGGTTACGATATCCATAGGACGGTAACCGGTTCGTGGTCCTGGAGGAGGCTGGCGATGAGCATGTTGAGCATACTACGTAGAAATTGGGCACTTCGGGTGTCGGTGGTGCTCAACATCTGCGTGTTGCTCTACGTGTGCGCCCATTTCGGCTCCTCCGGGCCCTGGATCGAGGAACCGCCGACAAATTGGGCGGCGCCGTTGCAATCCGAGACCTTTGGCGCCGTAGATCTCGTAAATGGTACTCAAAAGGGCGCCACGTCGTCAGCTGTGCCTGCCATCAAGGATGCCTCGAACAAGAGCGCACGCGGTAACACGACCAGTCTAGCCAGGGCGAGGTTGCTCACCACGAGGCCAACGACCAACGAGGCCAAGGCTGATAACAAGAACGGCGACGGGCCAGAGCACAGGCATAATCAGACGGTGAGTAGATTTCTTCAGAGTTTTTGGCTACGCTGTAGCAGGCAAAAGAAGTTCAAGCGCGTGCATACGGTCAGATGCAACACTGTATTCGTACACACTTTACACCTTAAAGGGGAATAACGTTTCAAACACTTAACTAACGCTTTGAAGGGGAATAAGTTTGCCAAAGTTGGACCTGAAACTATTTGAGACCTGTGAGAACTCTGAGAGGCTGAGAACATCAGTTCACTGGATGACGCGTGGAAGAAATTTGGAGAAAATTGAAGTTACTAGCAGTGGCTACGAGGATGGCACCATGGCCTGTGAATGCTAGTAACTTTTATATTTTAGTAACTAGATACTCTTTTTACCATGCGAGTAACGATACCGAATCCTGAGATGATATTCGTTGTATTTATTCGTGATGCGCGTCGATTATAATTTTGCTTTACGATTTTTCTTTCACTGTGGCTCTTACCCTTTCCATTTTTTTTTTTCGCCATTGTGTAGAAGCTATTTGATGCGAGTAATGATTGCAGTGGTGCATTCTTGTTTCGCTAAATTTCCCCAATATGGGCCACCTAAAGCGATAGGTCCAGCAAAGACAGAAAGATGGAAAGGTCAAAGACTGGACTCGTGGCGAACGAAAAGCAGAAAAATAGCTTGCAATAACGCCTTCCTTTCAGACGAGTGAAGGAAAACCCAATACAATACGATACAATGGAAAAGAGAGGGAACATTCGCTCGCTTAGTGTGAACGTGCCATAACTTGTTCAAAGAGGAACGTTACGATGTGCAAACAATGCGCGCATTGAGGCTTAAATAATTCAGCTTCTAAGTAAAATTACCATGGAACAATGTGTGCATTATTTTGAAAAGAATAATCTAACGCAAGCTATTCAGCCATCTTTCTAACGGTTCTTTGTAGTATCGCCCATATTTAAGATAATACCATGAACTAAATAGAACCCAGAGGAGCTAAAAGTGGATTTTTTAAGGCCCTAGGAGGAGCTCGATAAATATGATGATAATATATAATTGAGAATTTAAAAGGCTAATGTATCCTGTGTCTCAAAATTTCAACAAACTCATTGTTAGTGGTATACTCGATTTTCCACAAACAATTCCATATTCGTTTTTCCATATATTCCTATATTAAGCTGCTTACACATATGCATAGCATAATCGAAGAGTGATGGTAGAAAATATTGCCAACAAGTTGCAAGAAACAAGTTTTCTTTGAGGAGGAAAAAACAATTTCTGCATCAACGTAGTACAAATTCATAAAAAAGCAAAATATATCTGTGGAAAACCCGGTATGCGTCACCTGTTAGTTCTAAAAAGAAACTCAATGTACTTACTGTTCATCTAGATAGCTGGCACGAACAAAGGCCAGGAAACAATTAACCAATATTTGTTGGTACTTATATTTTTCACTATAGAGACGACCTTATGACAATGTAATATTGTGACTTCTGGCATTGTTAATAACTATATAGCAAGGTAAATTGCACTTCGATTCTATGTCATAAAATGACTAATCATGATTTCAGAAGGAAACACGTCAATCGAAAAACTGATATTGAATAGTCAATGGTAGTAGGTAGGCCTTGATCGAACCAGATCAAACGAAATCGACTCAAATCGATTATGGTCTTAGACCATAGATTATAAACATTAAGTATCAATGAATTATTCACAGGTTGGCTATTTATACCGTCAACCATAACCAATTTCACGGATCGCTCGTTGTTTCGATCAACAGCTCTCCGCGTACCATTTGCTAGCATCACAATCTTGAACAGATTACCTCGGATTCGATCGATAATCACGTTCGATCCCATGCAAGTAACGTCAATTGCGCGCGTTGCCGCGATAATTGAGCAAAAAACGACGAGAGAAATCTCGTCCTATCGGACTTTCCATCAAACGACTTGCTCGGATCTCGAATGACTAATCCGTTCTACGACTTCGTTCTACGTCTTGTGTTTCTGGGTGAAGTTTAACATTGTTGTTTCAACACCGTTCTGAAGTAATTATCGAAGGAAAATAGATCCTATTATGGTTGATTGTGGAGTTGGTATTAATTAAGCGTATTATTGGTCGTGGAAAATTGATTACAGTTGCACGTGGAAAATGTGAAATTGATGCCTAGAAAATTGATACTAATTAAGCGTAGAAAATGTATAATTGGCCTTGGAAAATTGATTCCAATTGCACGTGGGAAATGCGAGATTGGTGCCGGAAAATGGATTCCAATTGGATATGGAAAACGTGAAAATTTAATTTGAAATAGATCCCAGATAATTGATTTCAATTGAATGTAGAAAATGTGTAATTGGCCTTGGAAAATTGATTCCAATTGCACGTGGGAAATGCGAGATTGGTGCCGGAAAGTGGATTCCAATTGGATATGGAAAACGTGGAAATTGAATTTGAAGCTGATCCCAGATAATTAATTCTGATTGAATGTGGAGAATGTGGAATTGGCCTTGGAAAATTGATTCCAATTGCACGTGGGAAATGCGAGATTGGTGCCGGAAAGTGGATTCCAATTGGATATGGAAAACGTGGAAATTGAATTTGAAGCTGATCCCAGATAATTAATTCTGATTGAATGTGGAGAATGTGGAATTGGCCTTGGAATATTGATTCCAATTGCACGTGGAAAATGTGAAATTGATGCCTAGAAAATTGATACTAATTGAGCGTAGAAAATGTATAATTGGCCTTGGAAAATTGATTCCAATTGCACGTGGGAAATGCGAGATTGGTGCCGGAAAGTGGATTCCAATTGGATATGGAAAACGTGGAAGTTGAATTTGAAGTTGATCCCAGATAATTGATTCTGATTGAATGTAGAAAATGTGGAATTGGACTTGGAAAATTGATTCCAATTGCACGTGGAAAATGTGAAATTGATGCCTAGAAAATTGATACTAATTGAGCGTAGAAAATGTATAATTGGCTTTGGAAAATTGATTTCAATTGCACGTGGGAAATGCGAGATTGGTGCCGGAAAGTGGATTCCAATTGGATATAGAAAACGTGGAAATTGAATTTGAAGCTGATCCCAGATAATTAATTCTGATTGAATGTGGAGAATGTGGAATTGGCCTTGGAAAATTGATTCCAATTGCACGTGGGAAATGCGAGATTGGTGCCGGAAAGTGGATTCCAATTGGATATGGAAAACGTGGAAATTGAATTTGAAGTTGATCCCAGATAATTGATTCTGATTGAATATAGAAAATGTGTAATTGGCCTTGGAAAATTATATATTATTATTAAATATTGCGATATTAAATATTTTGGATTTTCATAAAATTAGTAAAGTTCAAAATTAATCGTGAATCGTTTGATTTCATGACATCGAAGAAATTACGTTTCAACAGGGTCGATGCAAGCTGTATATGAGAGGAATATGAGCCAAGTAGAGGGTTCTTGGATTACAGAGTGCCCATCGCCGTGGATATTTTCTGTCCCGGCCTTATCTCGCCAGATCTTATCGCGGAAAAAAGTATATTCTGCCCGAAACGATCGACTTTCATCCAAAATTCAACTGTTCTCGCCGCTGGATGAGAAGTGGCTCGACCTCGTTTAAAATCCTGATCATTGGATAAGATCTGTCGACCCTTTCAAGAAACTACGTCGAGTTCAGAAGTGGTCGCTCTTACATTGTCGTATTACATGCACGGTAGTCACGATAACGTTCGTGAACTGAGATTCGAGATACTAGCTGCGACCAGTGTAACCATTTTTAACATTAACTGTATGTTACCTGACTACCCATTCACATACATAACAGTTCAACATCATTCTAGTAACCATGTTGAAATTGTTTAATCTACCATGAATATCTGAAGTTTCAAGTTACACTATTTACCTTCGAACGTTTGGAAAAGAACTTCAGTTCGCTTAGCTCGTTGATAATGGGAACGGCAATGACTGGAAAATTTCCATTATTAAGAACATAAAATGAGACTAAATTTAAAATAAATAATATCGATGTCCAATTTCAAAACACTTTGAATTACGCTGGATAAGTTTCGTCATCAAGAAGTCTTCAAAAGTCTGTATAATTCACCAATTGTTCGACATAAGTAGATTTAAGGTTAGGCGTTTAAGGTTAGGTTAGGTTAGGTTCCTTTTTTTCGCGAATCAAGTTTCTCGCAGTTTCCTAGGGGAGTGTGGAGGAATTAAGTCGCGTAAAACCGGGCTCAGGAGCCGCTTCCTACCGCTTTGCAGTTCAATATTTCAAAAGGGAAAACTTCAACGTGTATCTCCGCCTGCCCCCCTTTCGCCTTTCGCCATCCCGTCACTCTGTAAAATTGGAGCGAAAGCTTTTACCATCTCCTTCTACGACCTTTCTGATGGATACTGCTGCAAGAAACTGTATCTAACAATAATTTAGTAATAAAGGGGAATGCCGGTAATGTCACGCGCAAAATTCAGTATAGAAGATTGTGAGGAAGTAAGCGAGGCAACCGTTGTGGTATTATGTTTTATCGAGAATAGGTTCAAGAGTGAAATTGCATCGTGTGACCTGCTTATATACTGTTAGATTGTATTTGATATCGTATTTGTTTCCTATACTTCGATGTAAAGGAACCATTATTCCCTAGGAGTTTGTCTAGGGATCCCTATAATTGACAAACGGTTTCCTTTCAATTGGAATCACGTTTTAAGTTTGATTAGATTTTCTAATTGATTTTGGTTTGGAATGAGTTTGAAGTGATGTCTTACTTCTCGCTTAAGTCAGATTTGAGGACCAATATTCTTTGCCAGGGTCAGAAGGCTTAATTTGGTTTGCCTCGGGTCCACCAATTAACCAATTTGGCATTCCTGTTACAGGCAAAGAGCGGTTTGCCGGTCGTTCAATCATCGATGAGCCTAAAAGAAGCGGTGCAGTGCAACGAAAAATCCTTGGAACCGAGGAGGGCGCAGCGAGGTGATTACTGGGTCCTCTATAATTACGTGCCGATGAGCATGGCGGTAAGATGTTGGGAAAGCGTGACGTACACCACGCACGCGGATTACACGTTCCTGGACAATCTGGAGCCGTTGCTGGAGCGATGGAGAGCGCCGATATCGATTGCAATGCACGCCCCTGGCACAGACTTCGCGGCGACCCTCGACGCCATCAAGTACTCAAGAAACTGTGGCAGCTCTCTGGTCTCCCAGCTGGTCACCTTTCATGTATTCTTCAGCAGCAAACACGTGCCAAAAATGGTGAGTATTAATGACTTCCTTCCTTTCTGTGTCTTATTTATGTCCTATTTGTTGGACCGATTAATGTTGCATCTAGTTTGAGAACGTTTGAGTTTACGTTTTGAATTACTTTATCATATCTATCCTCAGTAGGTCGTTATTATGGAAGTGTACGGTTTGAGATATTGGAAAAGTAATAAGTATAATCAAATTTAGCTGCTATTTTAATTTTATTTCTCCAATTACAATGGGTTTCTCTCAACTGCTCTTAAAGAACTTGGAAAGAGCAAATAAATTATTCTACTTCGCACAATCCTTAGAGATTTCAATTTACATAAATAAATAAATTAATTAATTAATAAATATTTTCTTACATCCCAGTGCTGCTTTCTATACACCTATCAAAGCGCGTTCCCTAACCTCCAAAATCCTCATAGGTTGCTCGATCAACATCTTAGGTTTCGCAGCTGAGTAGAATTTTGGTTTTCCATACTTAAAATGAAAGTACTTAAAAAAGGTTGGCATAGTTTCTGGTTCTATTACTAAACAAGAACACTCTGGATCAAGAACCATCTGTTCCCTAAAAACAGGCACCACAGGAGCCACGATCTCCTTTTCCATTTCAGAAACAACCACTCTTTGCGGCATAGGCTCCACAATTTTCTCCATACGAGTAATCTTCTCAACAACAGGTACGTCAATCTCTTTCGGCGAAGGTTGGACGATGTTTACGTTGGTTTGAGAGCCACCTTGGCCAGGGTGGATCACCTGGACAGTTTTGGTGTGCTGAGGACCCACTATCACGCTTGCAGAAGTTTGATCGCGTTGAGGCTGAATCACGTTCAAAGTCTGAACTCCTTGCGAACCTGGTTGGATACTGAGAGTTTGAACAGAGTTTGGAGCCTGGATGCTGAATGTTTGGAGAGGTTGTGACCCTTGGATGGTGAAGGTTTGGACTTGAGAACCTGGTTTGATGCTGAAAGCTTGAAGAGGTTGTGGACCTTTGATGCTTAGTGTTTGAAGTCCCGGAGAACCTGGCTTGATGTTCAAGGTTTGAACAGGTTGCGAACCTTGAATGTTAAGTGTTTGAACAGATTGTGGAGTTTGAATGCTGAGAGTTTGAGCAGATTGTGAATCGTGGATACTAATAGTCTCAGAAACTCCTGAATCCTGATTGATACTCAACGTTTGACTAGATTTATCTTTGATGTTGAATGTATGAGCAGGTTGTGAAGTTTGAATATTGAGAGTTTGAACAGATTGTGGATTCTGGATGCTGATAGTCTCAGAAACTCCTGGAACTTGTTTGATATTCAGACTCTGAATATGTTGTGAAGGAGTTTGAATACCGAAACTCTGAGCTTCTCCTAATACTTGATCCATTAAGAATACCGATTTTTTTGATCTTTCGGTGTCTGTTCCAGTCTGTTCTATCTCTAGCTCCTTCTTGTTTACTTCTTCTTTGATTTCTTCTTTCTTCTCCGCTGGAACTTCTTGACATAACGTCAAACCAAGTAGCGAAAGCACGAAATACGTGTTAAAATACATTTTGTTGAATTTTTTATGTATTTCTTCGTGAAACTGTGAAGATTCTGGAGATGAGGCTGGTTTTTAAAGGAATCCACGAGATTTTCTCGGCACGTTTGATATGGAAACCACTCACGTTTTGAAAACACGAGACTGTGCTGACCGTGCAGAATTTTTATGCTATCAGGTCACTTGTTGACGCTTGCCGGTGTATTTAGTTCGGTCGAGTTTCCACTGCGTGACATTCACGCATCTTCCGCTATTTTGCTTTTTATTTTCATGTTGTTCATTGTATTTAGACGTATGTTTTGACGATGTTACTTGTGATACCGTGAATCGGTTCAGCATTAAAGTCTTCAGATAGGGATCGGAATGTCGTTTGTGTTTCGTCAAGTTTCTTGTAAACTTTTTCAAAGCAAACATTTATTTTTTCAAAACAATAGAAATTTTCGAGTAAATAAAAAATTTTTTAAACATTTGACTTAAAAATTAATACTATTCATATCAAAACTCTAAAAACTTATCAATAAAACAACATCCTAGGAATATTTTAAAAATTACAGAAAATAATAATCTAAAAAAATGGCCTACTTTTTCCTAAGGACCCAAAAAGAATATAAAAATATAGTTATATAACTCACTTTTCGACAGTCTTAGTCTTAAGAAGATCAGACTAACAACAAGAGCTCAGGTCTATTTCTACCTCTTTACGATCAAACATTTTACTGTAATATCTGTAAAAAAATTTTTCAAAATCGTCCTGTCCTTTCACTACCGTTAATAACACGTTAAATCTTTGGTAATAAGTTACAGAAATAGAATTGGACGAATTAAGTAAAGTAAGTGGATAATATTTTGCAAAAGTGAAATGACTTCGAGACAGGCAGCATGAGAAAATAGATTGGCAAGAGAAGCACTTCCTGCGGCTGTACTTTTCTGTGGCGAAACTCTGTTATTAATTCCTTCTGTATCACGACGTAACGTCGATACACGTGCACGTAATTAATTAGAACGCGAAATCACGATTGCGACTCCTAGTACCTCGGAATACGTGTACCAATTACACGTGTGAAGGCTCTACTTTGTTTCCAGGACGACTCTCTTACTGTCGTATTATGCATGCACTGCGGAAAGAAATAAACAGGCATTCCCTATCGGCCGCTGATTGGTTCCACGGTTTAATTACCACTTTCCCGACCTTTCATCTTGTTCTACTTTTTATTCTGTCTCGACAGAAAGTATTGCATCGTCTTTCCAATTCTGCCTATTCGATACACATCTCATCTTTTCTACTATCTTCGTCTAGAGTCTTGAAAATGAACGTTCGAGAAAAATATATTCTAGGGAATTTACTAACGTACTAGATATCTGTTTTATTATATTCACTGAAGAAATTAACAATATCGTTATTATGAATTTTTAAAAATATCGGTCATTGGAAATTATTTTCTAATAAAAATTTAAGTAACTACAAAATAACCAAAAAATAAAATAGCTATAAAATTGTCAAGTATAACCTTATACATATACTGTCCAGTCTCCTAAGCTGTTATTACAATGTGTGGCACAATCTGCTTTCTGAAATAGGTACCCCCGACCGAGAAAGTTATGTCTGACTCGTATAACTGCACGCTGGGACCACCGTGGGTGAATGTCACGCTTTCAAAGATGTATAAAAACGAGAAGAAGCTGCTGTACCCTGTGAACGTCGGACGTAACATAGCCCGTGAATCGGCGCCGACGTTCTACGTTCTAGCGAGCGATATCGAGCTTTACCCGAATCCAGACTTGCCCGCGAAATTCCTCGAGATGATCAGAAGGAGGGATCAACCCGCCCTCTACAAACCTAACCCCAAAGTTTTTGTATTGTCCATCTTCGAGGTGGACGAGAAGAGTCAACCGCCTAATAATAAAACACATTTGGTAAGTTAGAGTTAGAAAACCTTGAAAATTTTTAATGCTAGAAATATTAAAGTATTCTTATTATATATGTAAGAACATTTTATATTTTTAATGTTGGTATTTCAGTACTAGTATATTACAATACATGTCTTTAAATAAGCATATTTATCATTTAATCAGATGTTAAAATATTGGAGAAGAAAGTCACTAGATTCTTACTGTTCTATTTAACTCCCATGTCGGATTGTACTTTCGATCTAAAACTTTTATTTTGTGTTAACCTTTTACGTTGGGACATTCGCATACAGCCAAATGCCGCTATGCAACCGTTCACTACAGGATTTTATTTCAGTCCACGCACGACATATCAATAATATGCAAAATATCCAAAAAGCTGAAGATTAAATAACTTAAATAATTAATATTCTTCATTCTAAAATTTGATTTACGATTAAAGCTATTGATTACTCATTGTTACAAGTTAACCTCAATTACATGTATCATAAACTAACTTAACCTAACTTAATTTCACTCCAGATATAATCTAAATCTAACTTAACCTAATTAGTATTTTGAAAAGAAAAGAAAATATCGACGAAATCTGCTAATAAGACCTCGATAAAAAATGCGAAATGTCTGCACCATCGTTATAAAATATTTATATCATTCTTTTGAAGCTGGATACTGTGAAATTGCATAATGGAACGTATTTAATTACCGGTGAGAAGCGATCTTCACGTTTTTTAATTAGAGAAATACATTTTGCTGAACTTGGTTCATTCGCATTTGACATTTTAGTTGAAAACTGAACTTGGAGGTAATTAAACGGATGGGGAAGAGCGCAATGACGGCTGCATAATATCCGACAATGCGTTAAATGGCATGAACGCGAGGGTCGTTTAATCAGTGGCGCTTCCTTTGACCGTGGACCTTGATACGTACAATTAGCAGCGTTGCTGTGAAGTGCAGCTGGCCGCTGGCCGCACTTCTATGAAACATTCAATTCAATTCCACCACTTCTATGCACTATTCAATTTCATTCCATTTTTTCAAACGTCGAACAAGCCTTATTTCATTAACCGTGATACACGCTGCCTCCTGCCCCTTTTTTTCAAAGCATAAGCAGAGAACTGCGCCTCTTCAAACGGTGGTAAAACTGTAATTAGAAACGGTGAAATTATAGTCGCGTAAGAAGACGTTGAACCCGGATACTTTTGTAAAAAATATTGTAAAACCGTTATCCTTTCAATGAATTATTTTTATGACAGAATTTTATGATTATATTATAACGAAAACTACCTTGTGCAACCAAAACATAATGAAAATACTACACTAAATGATGTTATATAAATTATAGTATACAATTGACTTCGATCAAAAGATTTTAAGCATTAGTATTTTATTATATTAGCATATTTAAAAATTATTTAAATTAACAATAAAGATTAATTAGGTTAATCTTTGTAAAAGAGACAAAAGTTTCAAATGTGAAAATCACTTTTTCATTTCCAAATTTTCAATACTCAATATTACCGTAAATTATATTTATCTATTCTCAATTTCTTGTTAGTAAAATTATGAAAATTATAATAAACAATTTTCAACTTGAGAGTCCTTTTTTCCTTGCTAAAATTTCAATAAATTATAAATTATGAGATAGTCGCATGTTTCTAAAATAAACGGTGATTTCTATATATGTGGACTTTCAACGTATTCTTGAACAGCATATATATGCATATGTATATATATAGTAGTAGATATATATTTATATCTGCTTTATATACTTAAAAATATGTTTTCAGAAATTTTGAAAAAAATAAAAAAATGTATTCTTTTCGTATAAAAAATAATGAAATAATTTAACAAATAATTCTCATTTTAGGTTCAGATGCTGAAGGCTGGCACGGCAATTCCCTTCCACAAAAAGTTGTGCTCCGGCTGTCATAACGTTCCTCGAAGTAAAGAATGGCAAGAAGCTCCGGAAACGGAGGATCTTCACGTGTTTCACGTCGGCAAGAGGACAGGCAGTTTCGTTCATTGGGAGCCGATTTTCATCGGGAGCAATAATGATCCTCTGTACGATGAGAGGCTTAGCTGGGAAGGAAAAAGTGACAAAATGACACAGGTGCAAATGATTTCTGGCTTATAACACAACTTGTGTCAATATAGTCGCGACCTACTTTTATTTTCACTCAAAAATGTCGAAATATTCGGTAGAATCCCAAGCAATAAATATTTCGCAAAAAATTCATGAATTTATTTTCGCAATATCAGTGAGAAATAATTTGATGTAGAAAGTGATCTGACACTCTCAGAGTTAATCTACGAGGGGAATCTACTTGTCCCTAAATCCGTGAAAGTGTAAACCGTTTATAACAGAAAAATATTTCAACATTTGATGCACTAACAAGTATAAATTCTTTCAAAGAAATTACCGCCACTACGTTTCACATATTATGAAACGAAAAAGGCGCCATTTGTAAGAAAGATTTATTGATCAATTCTAAAAGAATTTCACGTCATATACACCAAGTTCATAAACTTAAAAACAACAAGAAAAGAAAAAAAGATTTGCTAAAATAAGATATCGACAGTAATGCATGGAAAAATAAAAGATGACCGAAAAACCGTCGATTCATGTAATATTCATAAAACAACCTCTCCAATGCGATTTCTCTGAATCATTAACCCAGTTTGACTTTCGTTTTAGGGTTACGCGTTGTGCGTCCTTGACTACGATTTCCTCATCTTGGACAACGCATTTCTGGTCCATCGTCCAGGCATTAAGATCTTCAAGAAGGATGTTCACCGGGAGATGCTGACAGCGAAAACGAACGCTTTGATAAGAAAGATCATCGTTCCAGAGTTAAAAATTCTTTATGGAACGAGAAAAGGCTGTGCCGTGTAGCCCGTGGAGAAACGAGCACAACGAGTGCTCCACAGGTGTTTTCCAATTATGTGGCAGCACCTGAGATCATTCTTGACACCAAGAATGTCCGAAGCTCAGCAGAAGATCAATGGCGGTCATAGCGCTCAAAGACTTGTTTTAATCGCCCGTGACCATAAGGACCACGCCCGTCAGCCATTTCTGGCCGTTTCCGGTGTCGAAACTAAGTTAAAGGACGTTCAGTGCGACTAACAGATGTCCACGATTGAAAATGATGCCAATTGAACGGTGCCGAAAGTAATAGTTACGCAGGTTAGGTTCCGAGGACGCAACCTCGCTAATGTTCTCTCCTCGTTGAAGCAACAACGACGAACCTTTTTTCTCCCCTTGTTGCCGAGTGTTCCAAACGATTTCTTCAAAATACATGGAACATCAATAAAAAGGTTCTTATTGTTGCTTCGATGAGGACACAATTTGTGGTTTCAAACTTCTCCTATGATCGTTAGTTCCTGCAGTTCCTCCTCGTTTCTCATCGCTGACTTCTTCATCTTCTTTGCAGTACAAAAGTGTGATGGCAGCATTAATTAGAAAAAAGAGGGAATATTAATGAAAAATCGATTTGTTCAGAGAGACTCAAAGAGTAGTATAAAAAATTTTGCTTTCTCACGATGATCATATTACGTAGTTCGTCTTCGTTATGAAAGGATCTTGTTGCGCATATTTTCACTTGAGAACGCGTTAGGGCGAACAATTGTACATATTTAGCGTTTTAAAACGGTGCCTCGTATATACTTGTACATTTACAAGAGTGTTGTGTGGTTTGTCGGTGAACGCGTGCATTTTTTTTCTCATTCCACGATTTCCCCAAAGAGGAAACGGAAGCCGTTTCTAAGACGAACGACTGTGGTCATAAAAACATGCCAAAAAGAAAAAGGTTCACTGCTCAAGTCGACTAAGGAACACAGTGTTCGCATAATGAGAGAAAGTATCTTTACTTTTTAATTGCTATTAATATTATTATTTGGAGCAGTGGATGTTAGTAACCAAACAAAAACTCTGTAGCTCAAATTTGGATGAAAACTGCATTAGACTCAAAAATTTAGTTTCTATAACTCCCTAGAAAATGTATTCTAAAAAAAAAAAAAAAGGAAATTATGAGAAAATTATTTATTATATCAGTGTACAGAGTTTTGTAGAGTTTACTACAAAACCGACTGAAGCCGACGTTTTGTCGACTTAAGTTTTAATTTTATGCATTTACATGAACATATTCGAAACAGTTTTTCATTATTTTTAAAATCAAGTATCTTGTTTAAAAAATAGAAACATACGAAACCAAATATAACTACTAGGTAGTGGAACGAAAAGGATGTGAAAAAGGATGATCCATTACGCACTTGAACAACACGTATGAACTACCCTTATATTTAATTAACGATATAGTTTCGTTCTTGAACGAATACCGTGGTAAAAAAAAAATCAAACAGGGACTATTCGCGAATATTTTACTCTCCCAAGACTGAAGAAACATTTGATAACAGTTTACTAGAACATTTATCCTAAAGATCTTTAATTAAAGAACGTCAAGTCATTAGTTATTTAATGATTCTTTTATTATAGTATAATCAATTAAGGCTAATATATTAACCTTTCTTTGTATATCTTTCTTCTATGTCTGATAAAAATGAATTGGTGCTTCCAATGCTAGATAACAATTACAGCAATCATGAATGAAACGTTGCATTCGCTTTTACCATTGAAACGAACATTGCATTATACAAGATTTCTCATAATTAATAACAAAATCGATAATTAGATGATTTTACGTACAAAAATAAATAAAAAATGTAGAATAATTTTCTCGAAGTTCTCAAATTTTTTTTTTTTT
>JACXIT010000089.1:2290765-2350406 GCA_014737525.1 Bombus difficillimus | reverse complement strand
TTTTTAAATGAAATATTTTCAAATGATTTGTAACACTTTGTGATACATTTTATTATTATGACTAACACATTGATGAATTCAATACACTTTTTGTAATAACAAGAAAAGGATTAATATTTTTCTTTCTATTGGATGTTCAGTCTGTTATTGTATCAATTTTTTTAAACTTCATTGATTGTATACTGAATTAATCTTTTTTAATTAGTCACTTTTATATAAATGAGTACCAGGCTGCAGAAACATTATAAAACTATGGAAAAAAATAAATAAAATTACATGTATGTATTACAAATACTAATGATACAAATTTTCTGTGTTGTTACAGTGTTGTTCGTAAAGCAATGTATTACTCTTAAATAATTTTAGACTATGATCCTTTATGGCAATTCAAATATCTTCAATTTGATGAAAAACTTGTAACAATTTCCGCGTGTCATGAAAATTAAATTAGCAGAATTGTGCAATCACACCATCTTTTACCATATTTGTAAAAATATATAAAAACTGCTTTCATTGTCAATACATTTTATTATCAAAAAATTGTTTTTACATTTTGGTATAGATGCATTAAGTAATTCAGTGTTCTTAAAATGAAAGTTTGAATAATCAGAATTTGATATAATTCTCAAAATTTACACTAATTATTAAATAAATGTTTTCCTTGCATAGAATTCTGAAAGATATATTAAAATAATTAAAAAAAATATAAATATAATGTTAAAAAGATAGTAATGCATACTTTCTAGCATACATTTTAGGTTTACAAGTTTCAGTATTATCCTGTAAAATTACAGATAACTTTTATAAGCTTTGGATATTCTATCTGCGAGTTTAATAACAAAAAGAAAAAAAGGAAGAAAAAGAAAAAATGTGCACTTTGTGTTAGATTATATACAAGTATGTATGATAATTCTTCTAAGGAATCATATTCTGTCGCTTCTTATATTTCTATTTACATTGTAATCCATCACCAATACTGTATTCGGGTATCTTTATATGAGTGATGGTTTCAAAACAAAGAGAAAGTATTTATTATTGATATATAAGTTAAATCAATATCTAGCATGTACATTGTTATGTATGATATAAATTAACATTATACCTTTAAATATATGTGTATATGAGCTAAGCATATTCGTGAAAATGCCTATAAATAATATTATGAAATCATAGAAAAAGAAAAATCTGACTTACTTGTGTCTCTGTATATATGTAAAATTGTATTTTTTCAAATAACAGCATAGAAATATAAACAATCGTTTAAATTATTTATGAAATATCCAATTTGCATTTCAGTACCATATAAGTTTGCTCAATTATATTTTATTTGATAACTGTGCATAATTTCAATCTTCTAAGAAGTATCTAAAACAACAGAAAGAGCAGTGAATTAATTTGATTCTGTACTTTATTAAGAATTGTAAACTTTTTAAACATTTTTTATGATAACATAAATAAATAGATAAATATTTTTTCCATAATTCAAGAGTTATATTCAAGTTTCTAGGCAAAGTATAACGAAGGCTTATGCTGGTATTCGCGAAGAAAATATTTGCTAAAAACATTTGTATATTTCAGTTTATTTAATTAAAATATACAGATTTGAAACGTGATCACACATTTGTTCGAGTATGCCTCCTTCGACCTATGCTTAACCTGAGATAAACCGCTATAAATTTCCAATCTCTATACAATTCTGTGTTCCTCTGTTAAATCATATTTCTTCCTTTTCCCGTTTATTTCTACTCTCAGAGAAAATACTTAGTTTTTCTATTTATTTGTTTTTAATTCACGTCCTATGGAACGAATGTTAAATCTACAAGCGCAGAACTAGACGGATCCTTTTTTTCTCGTCCACTTCTACATTTCATTTCCTTCGTTACTATTATAATTTCTCATGTATATAAATAAACGCTAGCGAAGATTTTCTTTATATCTCCTATGAGCACAATCATCTAAATCCTTTTTTTTTTTTTTAATTATATCTACATGTAGACGACTTACAAATATATGCGTTTTTATTTTACAATATGTATGTATATATATGCGCCTATATACTTATATATATTTACATACATATACAGTATATCTATATGTATAGATAGTGCTACTTGATCGCATGCACCAAGAAGAGATAGTGAATTGTCCTTATTTTATGTATCTCAGATTTTATCTACCTTATAATATATTTCCTTTTTATCATTTGGTATTTATATTTTCACTGGGTAACGATGAAAAAATTACTTTCTTCTTGGCTCATGATATATGTATGAATACACTTTATACATATATATATACAAATTTCAATGGTAACTATTGTAGGCACGTGTCATTATTTTCTTTCCTTTATCATGCTATTTTCCTCTCTGTTTTTTGAAATAATTATGTCTCTCTCTGCACTGTCTATAATGAAACGGAAAGATATAAAAATATTGATAAATTCGTACAAGCATACGCTTTTAAATGTTTTCATTTTCTTTTTTCGCTTTGTCAAATAATCCCGGAGAGATGGTAAATTTTCATCAAGTATGATCACTGAGACTATTTCTATAAAAATTATCCAACAGATAGAAGTCAACTAAAAATCATCTTACGAATAATCTTATTTTAACATAAAACACCCTCTAATCTTCGACAAACATTACTCTAGAGGATATACATATGTATATGGAACAAAATTGTAACACGTGAATGAGAATTTACCATCTCAATCTCTCTGACCAGATTATTACTTCAGCATACATGCAACCAAACTTTTAAAATTATCCTGAAGTAAGTTTCACGCTATTCGCAAATTTTAAATAAACTTAAAAATAATCACCGCATTCGTAATAAATGAAAAAAAAGCCTCCAATAGAATATGTTTCTATTTAACGATTTAAGCACACAATTATACGAAACATCTGCATCTCGATCATCGTTTTAACGATTCACTGTTCAACACATTTCTAATTTTGCGAACTTCGAAAGGCGACTCTTGTAAATTTTTGCGAGTAAAACGCGACCCTACGAACCGTTCACTCTCAGTACCCACGATCTGCCGTGTTTCGCCCATAAAAATATGCATGAACCGCTTTCTGATCGTTGCAAAATCAGGAAAAAGCTAAAATTTATTGAAAAATTATTGTATATCCATAAACAAATAAATTTTTCAATTCTTTCACTCAACCGTTCGTTTTCTCTCTCTTTTAGCTGCTCTAAATATAATCTAAATTTTGTATCGCATAACAGTCATTTTTCGTACCGCTTCGTACCAAGGTAGACGCTATTCAAAATTATCGTCGTAATTAAGCGAACGACTAAATAATTACAATAGTGAATACCATAGAATCAAACTACCTACGAGTCCCCTTTTTTCTTTTTTCCTTATTATATCGAAAGACTTTCTTAGATTTTGTGCTGCCATTGTATAAAGTTAAATATCAAAATTTCATGATTATACACGCCCGTTTCCCCCTTAATGTCGATCGAACTAATCTTGAACAGTCACCTCCATGCTTGGCCAAAGCGGATCGCTGATTTACGTACCTACGTACTAGATATTTTCATCCTTTTTTTTTTTAATCTTACTGTAAGCAAATCACATTTTCTCTTTAATGACTTGTTAATCTTCTTTGAAAGTCGCTCCCACGTAAAACACTGGAACATGTAAAGGAATCATTCAAAATAATTTCTACAAATCACATACGCACTCTGTAGTTACAGTTATCCTTTACCTTTTTTTACTCTCATACTCACACATTTTATACATATGTTCGTGTTCTTTATCTTTTTCTATTTCAAGCTTCCTCAAACTCTATAATTAACATTTTAACAAACTAGTCAAACATTAGAAAGCATAGAATTAAGAAAGGAATCATTTAATATTAAGCTGACAATTAATGAGATACACCACCTTATTGGTTTCAAAAAGTTGGAAATTATTTAAAAAGAATTTTTTAACAGAACCTGTTTTAAAACTATGCTTTTCGACCTAGTACCCAACAGGTCTTAAGAGCTATTCATGCAACAAATTCAAGTTTTTATAAATTGTCCTTTAGAAAATCATCCACAATGTATTGTACAATCTCTCTAATATTTTAATATTCGTTATACATTACATTGTAAAAGGTCTAACTTTACTTATGTTAAAATAGTAATTTCTTGTTCCAATTGTTGGTAATACTGGGTTCCAACTGGTTTTGTAATCTTAAACAATAATAAAAGTCTTAATATATTATGAAATAATTACTAGATAAAGCAAATGTTTAGATTATAGTATTCATTTTAATCCTACAAGGTAATATGCTTTCTTAAGAAAGTGAAAAGTGCTACCTAGTTAGCTTTCTGATGGCAAAATCTGTTCAAACAAAGTAGCATGGTGATCTATTACTTGAGAAAGAGGAATAATTTACTCAAACTTGAAAACCGATAACACTGATTTCTGAAAATCAAAAACTATTCAAAAACTATCACTACGGCATGAAAAAAAGGAAATATTGCTACATTCGGGAAATTACATACGTGGATAACAGCGAAAATATTCCAATGTACAAATTACAATTTGCAGGAATAGTATATACAATTGGAAAGAAATACGCATGCAATTTATGATTGACGTGACAGTAAAATCTCAATTATCGAAACCCCGATTAATGGAACGATCGATTAACGAAAAATTCGATTACTGGAACATCGATTATTTAACAGAACGTTCGATTATTCGAATGGGTTGTCTAAGATGTAAGCAAGAGAAATATGTGTTTATGTTCAAAGCGTGTATGTATGTTGTGTTTTCATTTCGGTTATTCTTCCTCTTTCTCTCTAATCACTATTCATTGTATGTAGGTATGTACGATGTCTTTGGGTTATTATTAGCATTTATAGATTAGATCCTATTAGTAACGTTCTTATTGCTTACTACACACTCAGAAGCATTCGTTGCTTTAAAAACGAGTTTAAGATGGTTCGAAGCACAAAGAGAGAGAGAGAGAGAGAGAGAGAGAGAGAGAGAGAGAGAGAGAGAGAGAGAGGAGGGAGAGAGGGAGATAAATAGATAGATAGAGATAGAGATAGAGATAGAGAAAGAAAGACAGATAGAGTACGGCTGCTGAAATAATAACATTGAAAAAAGTCGCCCAGTTGGCAGCTAAGAGATTGGGAAACAAAAATGAACACTGAAGAAAATTATTAAATCTTGATTCAAAAGCTTTTGTATTTGTGTAATACTAATATATCTATACGTATCTACAAAATATTTCACATTAAATGATTTTCGTTCGTATAAAAGCAGAGTTACTCGATTATCCGTATGGACGTGCCATGTCTTGTTTTGAATAATCATATTAATGTATGCATTTTTCCAAACGGAACATGAAGAAATACGTTATACTATTCAATTCTACATTATTGCTAAATATCTTTCAACGCGTGAAACTATGCAAATATGAAAAATACGATCAACTCTTGACCCGTAGTGTGCCGTGGAAGTAGTAAAACTTTACTATGTATCGATAAGAAAATTGTTATCCTACTTAGTGTCCTCATATACTTATTACTAGCAAATTCTTTTAAGAAGAAGTTAGAATTATTCTAAAATAGGAAACGATGGAAATCGTTGATGATTCTTATTTTTCTTTGCTTTTTTTAATAATTGGTCCGTAAAATGCAAACCCAATTTCATCGAGACGTTTGGAAAATTGAGACAAGAACTTGCTTATAGCATCTTCAAGTTTCAAGATAAAATGCAACAGTATAAACGAGAATAGTTAATCTCTCTCAACTAGATATACCTTTCCATGGAGATGAAAAACAAGACGCAAAGTGAAGAAAAATTTGATGAGGGTAAGAAATGATACCCTGTTCAATGTAACAAGCAGTGTAATTTATGTACGTTACCCTACCTCATTTTCCAAGGCGTTTAATGCGAGATCGCGTGCTTAATGACCTAGCACTTGGGTTATAGGGTGATTTGACTCTCTTAGCCATTCCGGAACTAGAGTTACATCCGGTGTTCGTAGGACTAATCGTAGAGCAAGCTCCGTTCCCAGTATTACTGCTAGTTTGCTTTATACTGGACGACAAGGAGGAAGAAGACCTTACTCTACTTGACTGTAGAAATCCATTATTACTAGAATGCTTCAATTTACACGGTAAAGAGAGTCGACTTTGCTTTACTATTCCGTACTGATGTACTAATTGTGGAGATATCGTGTGACCAGTTATGTCTACATTACGTGAACGTAGTGTTTTTACAGGTGTCGCTGCGATAGTATCCGACCTGGAATAAAAACAAATACAGATATATCAGGTAAGGAATTGCAAAATCACTTCGGGCAAATACAAGCTTAGTTTAAATAGAAGTTAGTAGACACGATAAAAAAAGATCAAACGATAAGGGAACTAACCTGAGCCAACGTTGCGGGACAGTCGTATTATCTGAAGAACCTATAATAGACACGGTTCGCTTTATCCTCCGCTCGTTACAATTATTCGATCGATTACTTCTTCCCTGATCCCACTCTCTTGCGCTAAGACTAGCAGCCCACAATTGTTTCAACAGACCTTTGATAGACGGCCTTCTGATAGCTTTCACTGGCGTAGCTTTCTTCTCCAAATTTCTTTGGAAGCTATTTAACGACGGCAGCCTTTCCTGTACAGGTACAGTGGTAGCAACAGCCGTAGAACGAGCAATATTGGAATCCGTACTAGGCCAGCTCATACTACTACTCGCGTCCTTCGTGGCTTGATTCGCTGGATCATTCTCATCGACCGGGTTAGGACGATCCTCCGAGCGCGTCCTTCTTTTAACGCATGGTTCTTGTAACATACATGACTCCTCAATCGTGTTAACTACACTCTGTGATATTGCACTGTGTCTTCGTTTAGTAGAAACAGCACTACCGCTCGTTTTGCTCGTCGAATTTCTCACACCTTCCTCCACCGTGTTCCCCGATACCGACACTTTTGTACTGCGCGATTTAAGTCTAGAATTTACATATGTTTTCGTTTCCAATGAACTAGCATTCCCCAAAGTATTTCGCGGATGTGCAGTTAAGCTGGGCCTTCTCGTACTTCGAACATCTCTCCTTGAGGTTGAGAATAATGTTGTCTGTCTGTGACGAGATCCATTTAATGTGTTAGCTTTTACTTCGTTCTCATTACAGCTAGTACTCGCTAGAACTACTTCATTGCTCTCTGTGGTACTAGTAACGACTGTGGAAGAATGTGTACCATTACATTCACTAGAAAATGCACTTTGGTGTATCACATTTGAAACATCAGGATCGCTTTTCATTTCTATCTCGGGTGATTGCCGAGATGATCTTGAATTTTTCTCCTCATTTAGTGTATTATCTTCAGTTGTCCTTATTGGTTGTCCCTCAATGGTCTTTGTCTTTTCTACTTCTGCCTCAAATTCAAGACTATTTACTTCTATACTGTTCTTTAATATTTCATTAGATGATAATTCTATAGGTTGAACATTTCCATCGACCAAATTTTCTGAGATATCTGCATGCTTTTCATCTTTTTGATATTGATTTTCTTCAATTTTTTCTAGAGGTGTACATATATTTTCCACATATGATTCCTTTCGATTTCCTTCAATCTCATCTGAAAAAGCTGGTATTTTAAGATCAACATAATGATTTATTATAGGAGAAGGCCTTGGTATGCTTGGAGAGACTTGATTACAGTTATGTCTTGTTGGAGCTTCTGCAAGCGTAGTTGTAGGTGTGTGCATAGTACGATGTGTCACAACACACTCTTTCTGGCTCAATATAATCTTTAAGAACCAAAAAAACAAAGTTGTTTAACAATCTAGCCAACACTTTTTCTTTGTATCTTCCAAATCATTTTTTCCTTCTTTTGATGATATTATTAAAGAGTGGAAGTATAATTTTTAATAATACATACCTCACTACGAGATGGACCTGGTGGATCTAACATTAATGTAACCACGCTTGTATTATCTGCACGTAGCCTCTTTAATGACCACTTTTCCAAAGCTCTATCTACTAGACTTTTCGAAGGATTTATCCACAGTTGAACATTATCAGCTTGCTGTTTAAAATAGGAATTACAAATATGTCTCTGTATGTTTAATATCTTATTCAAGTTCCTTTTAAACATACCCCATTACATGTTTGTTGAGAAGCAATCAGATGTTTCTCATTATGTCTATCTGCAGCTTGGACAATAGCCACTGCAGCTTGGGGTGTCAACATATTCCACAAACCATCTGTTCCAAAAATAAGGCAACGATGTGATTCCACATCAATCGCAACTACTTTAACATCTGGTTCTGGAGACACAACAAATGTGTTCAATTCTGAGTTATAACTCCAAAGATCACCTATAAAATACAAGGTTGTTAATCATCTAATGATCCATACATTCTTATAGGTTTTTCCCTAATATTTTAGTAGCAATATACCTAAGGATCTAGCAACAGCAAGAAATGGAATTTCATCTATATGAGTTGACCTTCGAACAGGTCCTTTGTGCCCAATACGAGGTCTGTTCCAAACAACTCTTGGAACCCCAGACTTGCTAACAACTTTACCACCAGACTCACGTATCCTCATCATTTCTGGCCCACTTTCCGGCTTATGGTCTTTGGTCAAAGCTTCTGCACGCCATTGAGGGTCACCGTCTACTTGGTATCCCAATATTATGCCAGAATCTCCTACATGACCCAGGTAAATTTTACCTTTACGAATGAAGGCTATACTAGCCGTGGTCCCAGCCGTAGATGGTAATCCGGATGCGGTTCTCGGCCACTTGTCTATCACAAAAATACATTCTCGTCAACATATATTTTCATTGAGAATTTCTGTCGAAAACCACATTCTACGATTCTTTGCTTCATAACGAACAAATTGCCCATAGAAAAACAAAAGATATCGAATATTTTCTCTCAACTACTTTTTCTCAGAGTTCGAACTTTCAGGTTAGCTCGGATTACATAACCTAAATTCTAACCTAATCGGGCACAGGTGGTGGGGGAAATACGCGGGACAATGAGAGAAATTCTTAAAAAAATAGTAGATACATTAAGTTCCTTTGTAAATAAGCGTCAAAAGTGATGAGATTTGGCGGGAAACGAGTGAAGAAGTAGAAATAACGGAACAAATGGCGGAAATAAGATTCTCACCAAGCTCCCGCCACATCGCATAGTGCGTGTTCACGTATCCGTCTTTGATGGCTCGCAGCACATCCTCGTCCCGATCGCTCCAAAAGTTTTTCTGCTTGACGATAACGTTCATCAAGTGTTCCTTTGCAAATGTGGCAGCTTCGCCGCCGCCGTGGCCGTCGAATATCCCGAAGAAGGCATACTCCAGATCTTTGTCATCCGGTGTCGATTGAAAGGCCACGCTGAACATGTCCTCCATGTACTTACGACCGCCCTGATTACAATGTCCGGTCACTCTTAGGTTAACCCCAATACTCAACGGCATGATGGAACACGCCGGTGACCACGGGATGTCAAGAAGACGAAAGTCTACCACTTCCTTTAACTACGCACTGTTTCGACACTCAACACGCACAGGGAACGGAAGCCTCGTATTTACTGGGTAGGTCTGCGCGTAGCTCGAGGGACGCACACACACTCCAACGATCATGGCCCCACACGGCACAATGACGTTGCGCGCACCGGAGTAGGGCAGGAGGGGTCGTCCCCTCCACGATTTCACCGTCACCAATGCGCCTACCACTATACTCCGACGTTTCTCGAGAATCTTCAAACCGAGTGCTTTTGAGCAACGCAATTTATTTATCTGGGAACCTTTCTTAACCTATAAACACACCTTTATTAATCTACCTTAGAACTATAGAAAAATTATTTATTATACCTTAAGAGATAGAAGTAATTTTTCAAATTGCTACAGTATAGTTTGTAGTTATAATGTAGTAGTGGTAACTTCTGAACATTTTAGGTTTTCTGCGAGCCCTGCTACGTCCTTCCTTAAGAGTTACTTTCGACTTGATAAATTTCTTAAGTTTCAACTATAAATATTAACTACCTATATAAAACTAATTCTTAAAGTTATTACCATTATTATTTCATAGTTACAATGTATATAGTATTGGTTATTTCTGAACATTTTAGATTTCCAACTTAACTCTGCTATGTCTTTTATTACAAGTTACTTTCGAGACGACAAATTTCTTAAGTCTGAGTTATAACTATCAACTACCTATATAAAATTAATTCTTTAAATTATTAGTGTAGTCTATAATTATAATGTAAATACATAGTATTGATAGTTTTTGAACATTTTAGGTTTTGAACTTAACCCTACTACATCTTTCATTATAAGTTGCTTTCGACTCAGTAAATTGTTCGAGTTTGAACCAGATAAGTATCAGCCACTTACATGGAAGTAATTTTTCGAACTATCAGTATGCATTGTAATTACAACGTAATATTGGTTGCATCTGAACATTTTATATTTCTAATTTAGTCCTACGTCCTTCGATTCAGTTGTTAACAAATTTTTTATGTTTGATGAAAATACTGAAAGCACTCGTTACGTTAAGTATTTTTGTAAAATATTGAATTTCCGTTCTGAGACAGAAAAATTGCAGTGGCAGGGTTTCAAATCGATTGGCGCGCAGAAAGTTCCACGCGGAAGCGTGTACGATATATGTATATATTATCAATGCGTTCGATAATTTGCAAAACGCATCATGTATACGTATTTCCAAGATAACTATTCCCGTTAGTTCGATTCTCATGTAGCATATGTTCCCCGACGTATAAGTTAACGTATAGCGGTTCCATAATCACGATTGGACGATTCGATTTGCCGCGCTTCGAATTTAACCGGGAAACTAGATGTGCCCCTTTGAAATTTCCAAAAACTCTCCGTAAACAGCAACTTGGTAACATTACCTCGGTTATATTACCCTCACCGACGACCACCACACGCAGAGCGGTATCGCATCCCCCTTCCGTTTCACCGTTTCCGTCCATCCCCACTGTCGTGGAAACTTTTACCCCTTCCCTTCCCCCACCATTCCCCTGACATAGGGCCGGCCCATCAACGTCGCGGTGCTATTCATGCCGCGCATCTCGGCTCACGCAGTTGCTGCGTTGCCATGTGTCCTCCGACGAACCTGAACTTTCTTGTCCAGCTGGTGACTCTCGAAGTCTCGAACATGTCTTTTACAAAATTCTTCCCAAAATTAAAACATAATCTTACATAAATGCACATTATAACATACAATTACCTTAATTATCAAATTATCATAATTTTTTGTAAAAGAGAACCAAATTGGGGTAAGGATAAATAAAATATGGAATACTATAACACATAATATCTTTGGTCGTTTCCAGATTTAAGTTTCCCTCTTCGTTTGAATATATATTTGCATGTTTTAATGTTGTAAACATGTGACACAAGTTTGTAAGGTATAGATATGTCGAGGATATAATTTGCTGTTAAGGAGTGTAGAATTATTGTTTCGTTTTTTTAGGTGGTTTTGCGGACGTAAACGGGAAATGAATGCGAACCAAGTGGAAAGCAAACATTCTGTTTTGCCAGGCTGTGCAGTTATCTCTTTCCAAGAGCAAAACACGGGGCACGTGTTTGAACTTGTTCGCCTCACAAATTGGCAACGCTGTACTTCGTTCAAAATAGCACTCCCAGCTGGCGGCTTTCGCTTAACATCCGATAGGCTATAGTTTGATGAGAACTGTTTTTGACTTTATCGCTAAAGTAGAACCGTTTTCGTTCATATTTTGTTTTCCGATTTCGTTCACCAAAAACCACGGTTAATAATTTCTATGATTCGCTAAGCGATCGGAGATACGGTCGATATGTGTCATCGATTGCATCATCTCTTCGAAAAGATGGCTGTTCTTTTCTGCTTGGAAACAGTTATGCGGAAACACGGCAATCACCAATTAAGCTATTTCTTTCGAATTTATTATTAATATTAGATTTGTTATGCGATTAGGACTGTTAATTTTCCAAAAAAATAACTATCGCAATATCTTTATCGTTGAAGCTTGATTACTGATTGTACTGTTAAATTAATAAATGTAATAGTTTTAAAAGTAAATGAAGTTTGGAACTGTCAGAACAGTTGTCGCGCTACCATCTACCGACAATTGGCAGAATTACTGAAAGATCAGATAATAGAAAATGATATAAAAATAAACGCGTAACTAAATAAATAAAGTTGCTTTTCGCAAAGCACTGAAGTCTATTTAATATCTGTTTGCAAAAACAGTATATATTACAATTGTTGAACAAAATTTTGCTATATGACAATTTTCAAATGGTTCTATTATACCGACGCATATCTTAATTCAATGCAAAACACTTTGCAAACAGAAAATTGCACATACACACACGCGTGCGCGCGCACGAGCACACACACATACACACAATCTATCTATAATAATATTATATATATAAATAATCTTTATAATATTCGGTATATAATTACAACACAAGATAAGTAATTACAATTACAATTACAAGATAAGTAATAGAGTGAATGTAAATCTTTAATTAATCCTTCCTGAATTAATTAAATAATTGAACAATTATTGAGAAGTGTTAGCAAAATACAAATTTAAGATATATTTCATATTTTATGTTGTAAGTATAAGACATTGTATGGTTAATTACTAAGGAAATTATTTTATTTATTATTAGTATGAGCGGAGTTATTCTTTCGCGGAACAACGGAATGCGAATTTTAAATCTGTTTCCAACGCGACGGGTCGGATGATTCAGGAACCTTCTCAGGAATTAGGAACAAGTCGGTGCAGATTCTGTGCAGCGTGCAGGTTCAGTCCTGTCCAGGCAGACCTAACGACATCTTCAAAGTACTGACGTGTTGTGTTACTAAGCCAAGCCGAATGCATCGATTGTGTCAGAGAAAATTGCTTGATGACGTTTGTTTCGTGATACAGTATAGCGGTCTTTTATTTCAAAAGTATCATTCACTTCGCTTTATGCGTTGATTCTCTCATGTGTAATGTGTATCCTTTTTGCAATTGAAATTTGTTTCTCTTAAATGCTAATTCTAACCTTTATGTTTACATATTATGTATATCAGTATGTATATCAGATCAAAGTAAACTGAATATCGTACTTGAAATATGACGTTATATTTAATAAATATATGTAGTTATAAGTACATACGAGTCGTCTGTTATAACATAATGTTCTGTAATTGATGGTAATTGTATTATATTATTAATAAAGTATGAGTGAAACTATTAATATGGATAAATTGATTCCTTAATTTTTATTTTGTTTTATATGTTGGTGTTTGTAAGAATTTCTCATTTTGTAAATAAAATTTAAGACGATGTAAATATAACCAAATTTGTATATAAACAAAATCTATACAAAATAAATATATGTCTAAACCTTGTAATAAATTCCCGTAATGTAATATTAATAATACGTAATTACAATTATTTTGATAATTTGATTTTTTTATATACAATATTTCCCCTTCAGTTGTGTTTATTTTAATACAAATTTAATAAGCATATAAAAACATTTTAGTACAAATTATATACAATTATTTCTCTTACATAATTTTGAACGTCTTGTATTTTTATCAAAAGCACTATAGAAAAGTCATTTTGCCTTATAGATTCTTGCTAAACTTGATCGCAATTTGACGGAAAATCAAAATATTGGTAAAGGTATATTCAAGAGAAGTAGGTATATGTATATACTTGGGAAAAGAACGGAAAATTAAGCGTATCTCTTTGTATTATGAAATCCTACTTAGTTGCTCAGCTATCAAGAGAGGTGCAGGAACATTATGGAGGTATCAGACGAGGAAACGAAATTATAGAAGAGAGAATATTTGTATTTCGTGACCTAACAATATCGACCCATTAGCCAATGAAATTGATAATGAATAAATAATTTCAGGCCATTCTTTTATGAATTTTTCTTAATAATAAAGTTTTACTTAAGTGTAAGTACAAAAATATAACGTATAATAAAGAATTCTATTAGTACAGAGCTATATCTACTATCGACTTCTATAAAATATCAGTTTCGGGCACAAGTTTACAAACTATATGTTCATAGAGTATTACCATATTGATGACTTAAAAATTAACGTCTGTTAAATGAATTCCATCCATTTTATTTTTAATAAATAATTTTTACATATATACATAGATATCTAACTCGGCTGTATGCCGTCGCCAATTCGAAATGTATGAGTCAGCCATGCACGCGAAGAATGTACGAATCAGCCACTTGTAAGAAGTAAGACTAATTCCACGAAATACTATCATTTATGGAAACCCTCGCATTCTTGAATAAAATTTATACATAGTCTAAGGAGATATCCAAAACACAACGGTATGAAAACAGAACCAGAATTAAAATCACAAAAACTTTTATAAAGCAGTCTTAGCATTCTAAATCTTCTTATAACAAAATTTCAAATTATTCTGAGATTCAAGGTTTAGATAATAAAATTCACTTTCATTAAAAATTAATCGTATATTTTCTTTATGAACTTTGGTAACAGATCGTGTCTTTATCTTTCATTTTCTTTTATGTCTAAGTTTGTAACAAAATATTGTTCTTTTTTAATAAAACAGATTACACACAAGTTATGTAAGTCTTATTTGTAAGAGCGTATCTCAAAGATTTCATACGAATTTATTGTCACAGAAAAAGTCCAATCTCTTTCGTACCAAAAGCTGTCTGTCCTAACATTTTGCACGTCCTACACACAAATGTAAAGTAAAACTTATTATAAAATCTCTAAACATAATTGTATATTAAGATTCAATTTAATATATAAAATTTTACCTCTGCCTAAAGGCAACTTTAACTTTCTAGTATCTTTTTTAATAACTGTACCTCGTCCTCCTATATTGAAACAAATAAAGATTTTTAGAAATACTTCGCATAAATTGTACTATATAACCCGTAAAAAGTAAAGAAAAATATTTTTACACAAAATATTAATATGTTTTATTATAATATATTTTACTGAAATTATTTGTGCACTATTTTTCTTAAGTTACTATAATCTAACTTTAACATTTTGTAGATAGAAAGGTACTACAATTAAACAAGTGTTATTATATATCTTACTTAGTAAAGTAATGTACAAAATAATAAATTTGAAAGTTATTTTATGTTTTTAAATAAATTATCAAGCCAATCCTAGCGGCACTGCAATGCTAGGCTGACTCACGACAGAGGTGGAGCAAGCACCAACTCTCCGTCAGATTCCAAAAATCAGTTTAATATTCTGACTTCCCAATGGGAAGTGTATCAGATATTAAGCTGATAAGAACAGATACTACACTTTGATCTTAGCCATAAGGCCGAGAAGCGATAACAATTCTGATTTTCTTTCCGAATATAACATCTATATCTACCAAATTTCCTAGCGAGAAACGGTACTGGAGAGAAACCACCTAGCGGTGGGGTTTTCAACTACTTTTATTTATGTATAGGGTGTAAGATAAGCATATATCACGGTTCATAAGACTGATTCTATCCTTGATTTAAGAGAGATTTTGTAAATAAAGATATTGCATACCATAAATAAATTTTTGGAAATTCTAAGGCAAAGTCAATTATGTGGTATTTTTATCTAATTAATTTTCACTGAATAAACTGGTAATACGGAAATAATTAAATGTTGTGATATTTTTCTTACACTCTATGCACAAAGTAAAATAGTTGGACACCCTAACCTAACCCTAGTCAAACTCTAACCTCACCATTAAGGGTAAGTGATTTCTCAAGGCTACCGTGTACAAAGTATATATTTTCATTGACATTTTCTTTATACCCGCTATAATTTTTTTGTTTGTTGTATACATTATAGCTTTTTAACTCTCCTTTGAAATATAGGTAATTGGAAATTCATAAAATATATTTAAAAAGAAAAAAATAATTTCTAGAAATTAATGTCTCACCAATTGGAGGAAAATTGGTAACATCGTTCAAAAGGTCGAAGGTTTCCTGTGTTCCACTAAGAGCTTTGGCTAAAATATTATAAAATATTTACTTATATTGCACAAAATCGATGTAAGTAGGTCACAAAAATATACTTACCCATTGTTTTAGGTGCACGCAATGGTCGCATTGGCAAATTTAGCTAAAAGTTTAAGAAATAAATTATTTTCAAATTGTATACTTGTACATTCTAATTAACTGCTTGGAAGTTTAGTCGCGACAGTTTGAAACATTTGTACTTACAGTTGCAGTGTTGGATTTGGATGTACTAGCTTTAGCATGATCAACCATGTCGACTTTATTCTCCATTCGTCTATTTTGCTCTTCTTTGTAAGATCGTGCAGATACCTTATTCCTATACTCTGCAGATACCTAATTATATTGAAGAAATTTTATATTTGTCAGAATATGAAACAATATCACCCTCTCTCTCTCTCTCTTTTTCTCACATAATTTTATATAATGAAAATCAACAATTTATTACTCACTCCATTCATATCAGCAATTGTTATCCTCTTTTCAATTATTTTTAAAGCCTTCATCTTCAGATCAATGTTATCAGTGTTTTCGTTAACAGCATCCTGCCTATTAAATTCGAGGGAATTCTTGTATGGGCAATGCACACCTTCGATCATTTCAATATTCATGTATTCACAGCAATAATCACACATTGTCATACCCCATCTTGTTACTATGGATTTGCTGCAGTACTGAGGTACATCTACAATTTTATGGAACTATATGGAAACCAAAATAAACTGTTATTAAGGGTATTATATAGTATTGTTGATTGGAAGTATTTTTTGTATACATACTTCACACTCGAAGCCACGTGTACTGGATAAGAAGTCTTTTGCAAATTCCATTTCGGCAAGAACAAGAGGAATGCTGCGATCATCTACGCTCCGTACAGCAGCGTTTCGTAGTTCTGCAAACAATGCTTCTATCGAATAGATTAGATAGTCGTCAACAGGTTCACCTAAAATACAATTACTAATTAAAAACATTGCTAAAATTTTGTATTATCTTCTGTAAACTGTTATAAATATCCATAGTTACCGGCTGCTTCATTCAATCTCTGTAGCAATGATTCCACAACAGGACATAAGTTTTTCATAGTGAACAATGGAGGATACCTTCTACCAGTCTTATTACTTTCCATAAATTTGGAGAACTTATTATACATAAGTGCGAAGTCATATTCTCCATCATCTAATTCTATAGGGATTTGATGTGTTTCCTGACTGGTTTCTAGTGCATCTCTTTTCCATCCTAAAGGTATTTTTACCTTTAATATTTCATGGTATATGTTTTGAATACCATTTTGTATACTAAATTCTGCAACTGCAAATTCTGCAGGACAAAAGTCATACTTGTTAATTCCTATGTCTCTTCTATAAAACCAATTGACATGTATGAATATGAATTTTAGATTTTGCAAATCTGTAACAAGTGACAATATTAAATGTTAAATAATTAATCAATATCTTAAAAGTTCTTATTAGAAAAGAAGATTTAATATGGAATACTTACTATTATGTTGTACACCCATACAAACTATAGATTCTATGTATTGAAGCATGTTTTGTTGAAATTCCTCCTCTCTCTTTTGCTCTAACTCTAGCTGAGCTACATTTTCACCAATTGTAGTTCTGTTACCTACTGTCATCTGAGATTTAATCTTGTTATCTTTTGCTTTAGACTTATAAATTCCCTTCTCATGTGGAGGAAGGTTCTATGATAACATAAAATTATATAAAATACTGTAATTTCCATTAAAAAATTTTATCAACAAATAACTATTAAAAATCATTAATATCACATATTCTCTTGAATATCACTTTATATATAGGGACATAAAAAAATTTGTTTGAAAAATTTCTCAGTCAGTTATTCTACTGTTAAAATGACCTTTGTATGTTAACACAAACATTTACATTCAAATTCTTCTAAATGTTTATATTATGTAAGTATTTTAAATAATGATATATATTTTTAAATTAGAATTATCTATTAAATTGGAATATTTTTTATTTAAAGAATGGTACGTGGTCAGTTAAATTATTGAAATAAATTGTTAAATAAATTGTTAAATAAATTGCCGAAATATGAAATATATCACCTTCCAGTCTTCGCTACAAAGTGATGAAAGTTCTTTCATATTTCTTGGGACAAATATACCACGCTCCTTTTGCTGTTTCGCCCAGTCAAGAGCAAAGAAATAGAATGCATTTTTCGACATATTCTATATAATGCTTAACAATCCACATTCGACGGGAAACCGGGAAGAACTGTTCCTTTGTTTGATTTTACATCGCATAGAGCTGACATTTGTTGGTAGTGCCATCTTCAATACTGAGGAATTAAAATAATTTGAAATACGAATTACAATCACACGTTGTTTGATTATTAATTATAAATTATAGAATTTTTATATTATATGAATATTGGATAGGACATATATTGACAGGTTAGAGGCAAAGAATATGGAGAATATTAATATTATTAATATATTGTATAATATACATATTAGTTATGAAATTATAATATATACAGATTTATTGAGAATTAATAGTGAAATTATAATATATAATATTTATATATTGAGATTTAGATAATAATCTTTCTCAAAGATAATTTTAATTTATTATTGTGAGAATATGAAGCAGCTCTCTCATTTTTAAGTTATTATACAATAATATATTGACAATAGTATTAATTAGAATTATGCTATCGACAATTCGTAACGTATAAATATATATATATAGAAATAATTACTATCAGTAAATAAGTATTACATATAAATAATAATAGTTGATGAAAGTTAACTACATGAGTGAATAATATAGTAAAAACGAAGTTAGAGTTACATATACTTATAACTGTATATAACTGTATATGTATACATACAGTCGGTCTCGAAAATATTCGGGCACTTTGACTTCTATGTTCTATGTCTGAAATAAATACACATAAAAAAACAAAAATGTTTTGCAGTCTATTGAGGTATAGTATGTCTCGGTGTCAGAAACTAAAGAACTTTTGACTTCAAACAAACCGTTGCTTAAGTATTAGAAGAAATATCAGAACAAAGTGAATTTTCATCCCACAAAAATATTCGGACACCTTATAAATTATTGTTAAAAATACTAAAATGGTAATTTTGTAAAAAAATTGATGTTTTACTCGATACCCCGTTTGTTCAGTAATATGTCTCAAGCAGTTTAATATGTTGAAGATTAATGTTTAATTAATAATCGATACTGCATTTTTTTCTTCCTCTAGACAAATTTATACGAAATTTCCCTTTAGCGTCTATTGTTGCTCCTGCAATATATCCAATATGTCCAATATTCTTGCAAATTAAAAATGCACCTTTCCTCAATTTATCTTGTAATGCATAGGCAACAGTACATAATTAATTAATAAATATTTTATTCTTGATAAATTACAAATCAACAAATTTTTTATTTCTGATATCTGTGAACTGTATCGTAATATTTTATACAACATTGTATGTAAATAGCAAAAAAAAATATACTGATTTATTAACTGAGTACTGAAACATAAATCGAAGGTAAATGAATTTAAAATTTGTGAGAATACTTCAGTACCGATAAATTTTCTTTGTTGAAATTATATTGGTTCATGCATGTTTATTTTCTTTGCGTTTCAGTCTAACGTATGGACCTCTTTAGTTGGAACATAATATGCTAACTCTCGAAAGCATATTAGATATCTTTTCTAGGAATTTGACGAATACCATACCAGTGCGCGCTCGACTTGTCGGCGATCTCTCTCTTCCCACTTCTCTTAAACCGAAATTCGCTGCGCAAACTGTGGCGCGGAGGTCAGTTTAGAGTCGAAACTCGAAGCAATCAGACGTTTGTTTTTGTTATTGTTACTTCGTGATGGGTGTTGTCTTTCTGCAATGTAATAGCAGAGTGGAATTTGCTCTCTGGTAGTACTGTTATAGACATTTTTTTAGTGCTGAAACCGACGCTATTTTTTAATTAACGTACGTTTCTACTCAATAATTTATTATAATCTTCTATAACCTGTTATTTGATTATCTTTGTTGCGTTACCATGTTTTTGGTTGTCACATTTGCCGGTAGTTCGTATAATGAGCTTTAAAAAAAAAAAAGACAGTTTGACCTTGACCATTGTTTCATTTTTATACAATTTGTTCTTTTAATACATTTATTCTATTATTTTGGTCTTTCTTTGTTGAGATTATCAGCAGATTATGAGGAAGCTTAGGAAACATTAGAAGGACGCCACGAAATTAACAAACATGGCGCGGAATGAAAAAGGATGGAAGGTAACATTTGATTCATTTTAATAGAGACAAAATCATTTATACGTTTGTTTTCTAATATTATTGAGCAATTGGTAACGTTTATTTAGTATTCGATCAGTATACATTTTTAACGAACAATTCATAATCTTAACATAATTGATATATAATAGAACGGAATTCTAAATTAATTTCGTGGTTCATTACGAATACTAAGATGGAAATAGACAATATTAAAGAAATTATTTTATTATATTACTTAATTACATTTGATATTCACTGATAAGTTTGGACATATTTTGCGCATCGCGTCTTTTTCATATTACGCAGCTTTGTTTGACCGTTAAAAAGAGCGCGTCATATTTTATCGGTACAAACTATGTTCGAAACTATAATGGCGGACATTCACTGTATGATTTTTACAAATCAATTACATTATGAAATCGTAAACATATAACAATTATTTAACAATATTAATAATATTTTAAATGTATTAATTAAATATTTGATGTTATTAATATAATAGCAATATTTTCATGAACAAACACTCGGAGTTGTTGGAAGAAAAAGAGATATGAAAAAAATATGTTGCTTCCTTTTTTTAACCCTTACCCTTTAATAAAGTTTTCCTTTCAGAGAATTTTTGTGATCGCGCGCAATGCGGTCGTTAGAGTCAGTGTTTGTTGCGTTATATTATTTTCGTTTTATTCTTTAGAGCACATAGCTCTCATTAAATTTCATCATAATAATCATACAAGAAATTAGAGTCAATATGTTCGCCGATTGTTATTTGAACGGGCGCGGTAATATGTAGTTTTTTATTTTTCTTTTTTTTATGAATCCTTTTTTCGAACATTCAGGACAGAGGATAAAGCCTCTCCTGGAGTCCAAGAATGTATTTTTGTATACTGTACTTTAATTTATTTTATTATTCGTATTTTAATTGATTTATTATTAGTTTCTGTTGAAATAGAATATTAAAGTTTCAATATTAAAATATACAATAGAAATGTTTAACATGGTTTAGCAATCATTAGATTCTTATCATTTTTAGATTTTAAATTTTTATTTTAGTGTTACAAGAATTTCAATTCAAGTCTATAAGAATTTCAATTCTTATTATCAAAACGTAAAACTTGTATAGAGTTCTATCTTTCATCATTTTGAACTTTTTAAACAATAAGCAGTATATATTTCAGAACAGACTATAATTTTTCACGTGTTTTGTTATAGGTTTTTCACTTTTTCTTGTTCATTGGGAAGGATGGAGCGGTGCTTTGCAACTAAGCATGTAAGAATCTTTGCATATTTTATCCCAATTAATTTTATTCTTTGTAATTTGCTATAATTACATATTTATTAAAGAATAAGGTCGGATTTTTAATTTTAATATTAGAATATTTTTTATTATTAAAGTTTCAAGTTTTCATAGAGTACCACATCTCATTATCTTACATTTTTTGAACAATCATCATTGCGTGTTCCAGAACTAATTATAATAATTCATTTTTTGTTAAAGGTTTTTCACTCCTACCTCTTCTTGTTCCATCAAAAGGACCTAGTAGTGCTTCAAAAGTTGAGAATGTAAGTATCTACCTTTGTATTTTAAATTTAATTTTATTCCTTGTGTTTATTATTACTAATTAAAAAATACAACTTAATCGAAAATTTGACAAATTTAAACTCATTCTTGAATGGAATAGCGTTCTTAGAATTTCATGAAATTCATTATTTCATATTTTTCAAATAATTAACGCTGTTTTTAAGAAGAAATTATAATACAGATATTTGTTAAAACTTTGTTACAAATTTCTTCCAGATCTCGCTTCTTTGATTTAATGATGGTTTCACGATTACTTTCCTTGGTTCACAACAATACAAAGGACAACATTCTTTGCATGTAATTGTAAGTTGCATGCATTTTTGTTCCTCTAGTCACTCAATCATGTCGTAGGATGAAAGGTCCGAATCGACACGGGTAACTAGTTGTATTACGTAGAATTTTTGACGAGCATAGTGACCACGGGTATTTATTATACCCGTGAGTAGTAACATTTTCTTATCTGTGTTTTATACATTAGTTTAGGATAGATCTTCTTGCATATCGCCTTTTTTTATATTAATAATAATGCCACTAACGATTGAAATATTATATTATTACATAATATTAATGTAATGATATTAATTGATATAAACAGTATTATATCAAGCATTAATTTAAATATTTGCAAAAGCCAAATATACATATATAAATGAAATGTGAATATTTGAATAAATAATATATATTGAAATGACTTGGTTAAATATTTCCTTGCAGAGAAATCGGATACCCTCCGACTTCGTTGCATGAAAAATTCCAATTATTGCATAATGATAGTGACAATAATAAATCTTTTTTCATTTCATCTTGTGTTCTCTGAACATAATATTCTAAAGAATTTAATTGTTTGTCTTTCATATTTGAATTTAAGTATTAATTAAAAAAATATAAAGATATTGAAGTTCAATTCATATCGTACAAAGATGTATTCAATTGTTTGTGCAAGAAGAAACTTCGCGACTGGCAGATTTTGGAATTAAAGCTACAAATTCTGAACATTGCTTTTGTGCTTTCGAAAATATGCTTTGACGAAGAGACTGCCTGAGGCCTGCATTAACATGTAATTTAGAGTCAGTTATTAAACAAACTTCTTATTCATTGTCAATATTTTGATTTAATATGAATTAGAATTATTAGAAATATATTAGAAAATTAGAATTTTAATAATTAAAATATAAAGTCAGTTATTTGAGTGAATCATTATGTTGCATTGGTCTTGTTTGTGTTTTCTATAAATAATTTCAGTATTAGAATTTTTGTAATTTATTAAATTAGTCAAAATAGAAAATACAGTGATAGTAACTTGAGATAAAATTTGAAGATGCAGAATGCAGAAAGATTAGCCCGTTAAATACAAAACAGACGTACTAATATTTTTTTTAGTTAGGATTTTCAGGTTTGATCCTTTCCGTATCATTGCCAGGATCTCGCTCACGTGTCCAGGTGCTACTTGGGTGGGAGAAAGGCAATGGGTACGATGACCATTGATAAAATGATTATGTTTGAGCGATTGACGACGCGTTAGTGTATCGTGCACGACGTACTTTTCACATTGTGTGTGTGTTGTTAGGCTGTGGAATTACGTCGTTTCAATTATTCCGTACACTATAAATTTAAATAATAACAAAATAAATCTACACAAATATTATTTCAATCACAAGTTGTAGAAACAGACTCGCTATTAAATATGGAACTGTAGATAGCAATATTATTAATTTTGTCATCAAATTCTAATAAATGATACCAGATTTCCTACCATTTAATATTTTTTTGAAAAGTAGACACATTCTTTGTTTTTTTTCTTTCATTTTTATTGTGTTTGCACGCAATGGTCCCTAGCCTTCGTCAGTCGATTTCAGCTAAACGGTACGTAAATTAGAGTGTGCATGTTGTGTGTTAAGCTCGGGTGTCGGAGGCGTCCCGGGACGCCCTCTCTAGTGTAGGTCCTTTGCGCCCGAGTGTTTGTGTGAGAATCGTGGAGCGAGTGTGTTGGTGTGCCTGTTTTGCCATTTTGTAAATATAGGGCTAGGTAGGATAGGTAGTATACTTTCTGGTGTGTCTGTTAATTATAAGTAGGTAGGGCCGGGCAGGTTGGCACAGTCTCTGGGTCGGGTAGGCGCGTTTTCGCGTGACCAACCTGTTTCTGGAAATTTATTTGAAAAATCGACGGTAAAAACTGGCACGAGTAGAGCATGCTCTCGCCTCTGGTTTTGCCTATCGATTTTTCGAATTTCGCGGTCGCGGTCGCGAGTGGGCTCGAAACGAACGTTTATCGCTCGAGCACGCACATGCAAGTGGGCAACGATCACAGCTGTGATCGTTGGTCAGTCCATGTGCACTTGAATCAGTTTTCGCGGTTTATACTTTTATTTCACTTTTATAAGCTTTTTTTTTTTTTTGCGATTTAGAAGACTCGAGCTTAGATTTAAGTTTCAGCGGGCATTGCGCCCGAAGAAAGAAGAGGCTATAAGCTGAAGAGGCCCGGCAAACTGCCACTCAAGAGGGCAACTACTAATGGCTCCCCATCCTCTGGGCCATCCAGAGTATGGGAAGTCATTAATGTTACTACTTTGTCACTATGCTCGCTTTTACCATCTGTAGTTGTAATTGTAATATTTTCTTTCTTGACCGATGTACATGTCGGTCCACCACCATATTGGGCAAATCGTGACTTTTCTCATTAGTGTTGCGAGAGATTGATTACAATTGAATCAGAGTTGCGGGGAATTTACGCGGCTTTCTATTAGCGTCACGAGAGACTGATTACGGTTTGAATTAGAGTTGCGAGATGACGATAATCGTGTTTGTTTTAGTGTTGCGAGTTATGACATCGCGATTGTCTTTAGTAATTTCGATTTTGAGTTGTTAGAATTGTTTACAGAGTAATACATGTTAGAGTTTATTTTGTTACCTGTCGTTTAAAATTAAATTTAGAAACGCTAACTTCTCATTAATTTTATAGTGTTGCAATTTGTAGTATCACGATATTTCAAGTAGCTTTTCCTTCGCGTATGGAAATTAACTTTATTTTTGTTTTAAGAATTAGTGTTGCGGACTCTCATCGCGATTGTTTTAATTAATCTTCTAATTAGAGTTGCGTTGACAAATAACCGCGTTCTTTGAAGTAGTGTTGCGCCTGTATCATGCCCAATCTTTTTACACTGGACTGTGGAAACACTATCCTGCATCATCCGATGCAGTTACACCAGCAGTCTTACAGATGGCTGCACTGGATGTCTCGTTTTTAGTGTTGCGAATATTTAAACACCTGAGTGCATAGATTAATAGCTACTAGTGTTGCGCAAATAAATAATTCACACGGGAATCTTCTACATTTTTTTCTTTTTTTTTATCAATAGTAGATTGATTAACATTGAAAATGTAATAAAGCACTCGTAAGTTACGTGTAATAAATTAGAGTTGCGAAATACGTAGAATTCACATTCCACTCACGGTTTGCTCGGGTTTATATCGAGTGGATACTTTGATGGCCCTTTTGGCTGGTAGAGTCATTTCTTTTTCAGCATTCTTTAGAGTTTTTTTTTTTTTTATTATTTAATTTGTACTTTACAATTTGTCCAGCTGGACATTTGGTAAATTTTTCTAATTTTATTGCTACATAACATGTGGATGGATACCCCTAGAGGGATACCATCTTCGAGTTTGTTTATTTTATTTCTTTAATGAAATCAGTGAGGTGTTTTCTTTTTAGTCTTCTTTTTATATGGGTTTTGCTCGTTTCAGCAGCCAGCTGGTTTGGATGTGTTGCCATTCTTTCCTTGTATTTTTTTTGCGTATCTGTTGATTTCTTCTTTGACCATTGGTATTTTTAGGTCTTTGTGTATATCCTTGTGTCTGACTTACCATGTGGCGTTGATTGTTATTTTGAGTATTTTCGACTATAACAACTCTAGATGCATGAAAAGTATCCAAGATTTTATATAGCAGTACTTGCCCCTTCCCCATCCTCCAGTCGCTTCACTACGATTAGATATTTGTATAGATAGGGCTCATGAAAACATTTTGCTTTGCAGATGAAATAAGATTTTCGATTAGGTAGAGATTTTTTAAATTTGTAGGTAAGATAATTTTAAGTTAGATTTATGGTTAAGTAGGGTATTTTAAAATAAGTGCTTAGTATTTGTATGAACGGTTAATATTATATTTTATTTAAATAGTAGTAATTAAGTGCATGCATAATTTAAGAGTGGTATTTTAGTAGGTAAAGTAGCGTAAAGTAGATAAGTCGTATAATTCTATATAAGACGTATATCGCGATTCAAAATTGTTTTTAAGAGTCTTATTTCCGATCTTCGTTTCACCATTAACTCATATATCCAAAATAAAAAAGAACAACATCAATTTCTTTTTCTTTTATAAGCCAAAAAAGCAATTAGAAACTCATAAAAAAGATTCTTGTTACCGACTGAGAATTTAATGCTAGGTTTATCTGAATCTGAAATTAAAGTCAACGATTCCGTTCCTATTTAAGGTTTACTCGGTTTGTTGTTCTATTGGTCAAGACGACGTTTTATATCCTTCTTCTATTATAATATCCTTCTTCGAATTTATCACTTTATATCTGGTTTCTTGCGGCGCATGTGAAGTGTCACTTTATCGCATGACCAAACGCTAAAACATACTATTCGATCGATTCAGCCTTTTTGATTTTATCCTCTCGCTTGACGTTTTTTATCCTTTTAGTGATGGAAGGGTAAAATTTTGATACACACATGGAATATCGTCTCACAGAGAATTATATGGGGTAGGTCTCCGTTCGTAGCAGCCTCCACGCGGTGAGACCTGGGCAATCAGTATTATTTCATAGTAGAATTAACTTTAACTCCAACCATGACCAATGTTGTAATTTTTTTCTATTAAACACTAAAAGTCGTTTATCAGATGAATCGTTTTTGACGATTGAGTTGAACAATTTTTTGAGGTCGGTATTTTACAACGTGCTTCTTACCATTTTATACAGGTAACATACGCGACATTACCGACTTACTAGAGAGTAACATTATCTGCGTTCGATATATGCAACGTGTATATCGAACGTGTATATTTACCGACATATCTGGGGATAAAAACGCAAAGATTTTACCAAATAAAATACCTTATCAATAAATTTAATGATTAATACAATTCCGTGAAATAACAATTGTTATTGCGTTGTTAAAACAGCTCTTATATGGTAGTTATTGTATTTGCTTTCCTAAATTATATATATTGAAATAGATATATATATATGTACATATATGTACTTATAATATTTGTAATTCTTATGATCAAGAGGAAAGCCAGAAATTCAAATATTTATATTTGTCCATATATTACAAGAATATAATGTAAAGCTCACGTACTCAATTTTTATAACTACAAACATCAGAACAAACTGATAGACAAATTGCACACTTCATGGGTAATTTTAGAAAATTAGCTTGGTCCATTTACTCTTCTTTCATTGTTTGCCTGATGTTAGCTGCTGTGCAATCCAATTTTGATTCTTCCCATCGGAGCTTTTTTCTATCCGTGTACTCAAACAAACATCAAATAATGAACATTTATTTATAAAGAAGTTCTTCTCAGTTATCAGGGAAATCCAATATTCCCCCCCCCCCCCGCCCCTCCCTTAGTATTCATAGCGAAACTGCGATTTCTAGTTCAATTCACGGATGTAGGAATCTTATGATGTTTTCTTTCATGGTTTCTTAATTGATTCTTTCATTGCAAATTACTCCTGCAAGAGAAAAAAATAATTTTTCATAAACAATTAAGTTCAGCCATTAGCACTCGATGGATCTGTTAATTAAAGGAAGCCATGCATTCTCTCTTCTCCCTTTTGGCTAAAATCTATTAAAGGATCGTGCCATTAAAAATTCGATCGAAATATTTTATTCTTCTTTCGTACTTTTTTATCAATGGAGTTAAGTTCGTTTCCGATTTTCGGTTTGAAAGGGAGATGAATGGATGCATATGTACTAAATATATAAAATGTATACTAAAAAAATGTTCAAGCTTGATTTCATTAAAAACAAAGCACCATACGAAAACATAGTTTTTCATACTTCCAGTTTTTTTTTTATACAGAATTACTTCCTTGCCGACTGTACCACGGTTACTGGCACATTCTGCATATGTCAGGTGCCGCTTCAGGGAAGCTACGGCTTCAAGTCTTGCCTTTCCAAGGACGTCGCTATTTAATAAAAATACATTTTATATTACGACTATAATGATTAATTTATTCGTTTAATTTGGGAAAAATTGAAAAATGAACAACTCTCTTTTAAAAGTGTATAATGTTTTTTAACAAATTTTAAGTATAACTTATCACAAAATAGGTTTTATTTCACTTTTACGTAAATTTTCATTTTAACTCTTTCCCACGTAATTCTACGAAGATCTCCGCTGTGTCAATAGTCCCAGACCTCGAAAACTTTAATTCGACCCTGGGTAACGTGTATACCTCCATAGAGCACAATAGGTTAATTTAACTCCTTCACTTCATCCTGGAACCCAATACCATCGACAGAATTCGTGCAACTCAACGAACGTCTTATCTGAAAATGCCATCGAGCACAATTTCTTGATGCCATCTTCTACATGTTCTTCCTGCCATCAGAATACGATTTAAGTTCATTCGACATGATCGTCGTTACGGTCGTGTCAAATTTCCTGTCGTTCATCAGACCTTGTACGTTGCACAGGCTCTTTCATCGAGATCCCAATTTCTGATCTGCATTTTCGTCTCGAGCAACGTCGTTAAGAGGAATACTAAACGTTCCGATAGAGAGCGTATCGCGCGTTTTCAGGCTTGCACATCCCTTTCTAGGACGTTCATATGGTTGCCTGTAAATGGCCCGCTTCCGAGGGCCATTTTCTCGGTTTAGCTCGCGTGACGCTTTGTCGAACGTCTTAATGGAATATCGAGGAGCAATAGCGGGTTAGACAATGGGCTTCTGGCGTGTATAAGACGCGTCAACTACTTCGTGAAATCCTCCTGCTAAGTTTAGAGGTTAGGTACTATTTTCGAATGCCTTAACAATCACGCTGACGTTCAGATACAATCTTCTTTTTCTTTTGACTTCTTCAGACGTGCGACAGATTATGACGCATTAAATATTTATTTGAATATTTCATTTGAATTCTAGAAATTGAATGGTTCTTCAAACATGAGACAGATCATGATTCATTGAATATTTATTTTAATTTTTCGTCTTAGTTTCAGAATAAAAAGTGAATATTGTTTGATAGAAAGTACATACAATAGTTTGATGATTGTTATTGTTAATCATAGCGTAACTATAAAATTTCTTTACATAGGCTGACATTACAATTAAACTTCTACTATGCATAATGTGCGTATATTTCTGTATATTTCTAAACGAACAAGTACAAAGTAACAATTTCTAATCTAAATACATAAGACTCCTCCAAATCGTTACAATATTTTTAAAGTAACGTATATGTATTTCAATTTTTATCTCATTACACATGAACCAGAGATTTTTTCACTGTAAACCATAAATGGCAAAAAAAATGAAATTATAATAGTTGCTTTTTTTTCGAAAAAAAGAAAAGAAAAGAAAAAATAATTTAGGTGAAAATATAGCCTTTTGTGATTGTCATCGATTGAGCGGAAGTACGAGTAATTTACACAATTCTCTTACATTTATACGAAAGAATTACGTTTGTATTAATGCTGCTTAATATCGGATGCTTTCAATTCGAATTGGAAATTATTGGATGAAGTCTACTTGCCGGCGGGCCATGCAACGGCACAGCAAGAATTCTCGTTATCTCTCCAACCTAACCTAAAACGATAAAAGAGACATTTGTGTAAATTTGTTATTAAAATCGTGGCTGTGCTTCAGCAAATTCTTTCACGCAAAAAATTATTCTACAGGAAGGAAACGATATTGGAATAATGGCACTTTTTATTTATCCTTCTTCTTTTTCCTTTATCTGCTTTATATTACCCATTTCTAGGCTATAAGATGCGCTCAACTATAGACACAGCGTAATAGTATTAAGTTTAGGTTAGGTTCCAGCTAAATTCAAATTTAAGGTAGAATTCGAATTGAATTTAATTTAGATTAAGTTTGGTAATTTAAGTTACTTTTCGCTAGATTTCGATTGAACTTAGTTTGATAATTTAGGTTAACTTTAAATTGAATTTATTCTGGATTTAGATTAGTTTTGGATTGAACTTGATTCAGCTTAGAGACAGATTTGAATTGAATTTCATTTAAATTTAGGTTAGATTTGCATTGAATATGTTTCACGTCTAAGTTAGATTAAAATTAAGTTTAGCATCGACTCGGTTTAGGTTAGGACTGAATTTAGTTTATTCTTAGATTATGTTTCAGTAAAACTCGTTTTAAATTAAAGTTAGCTTCGAATCCTCCACAATATTATATTTAGATTCTCTCAAATATTACCATTTTCTCAATCTACTCAAAGAATCTTTTATCTCTATCACATTCTTAACCACAATTTTCTTTCCATTAAATAAGAAAGAAAAGCTCATCTCTTCACAAAAATTCCTCCTCTCTCATATATATCTATTTGATTTCTCATCAAAAATAAATTCTCCCGTTGGATGAAGAAGAATCACGTTTGAGATTGCTTCGAAGATCGTTATTAATCTTTTCTAAACCTGAAGAAAGTGCCTATTTCTTACGTTGTCCGTGTTCTCGACGGATAGCCTGGCGGATTCCATTTCGCACGATCGATTTTCATTCAGCTGCAGTTGCTCGGGGGCCTCGGTAATTAATTCGTTGAATCTGGCGGCCACTTGCTTCCATTTCACCAGGTCGGCCGGCTGTAACAGCAAAACGATCGATCAGTCGCGTTAAAATCCTCGTCGATCTGCATCGTGATTCGTTTCGTGGCTGTTTCCGTTCTTTGGGTCAAACCAAATCAACGATTCATTCCGCTCGAAAGGATATTAAGAATTGCACAGCCTCGAAAAAATTGCGGATACGCTGTAACAAAGGAACGTTATATACGTGTATATGTATATATGTATATCGACAAAGAAGAAGCTGACACTGGTTTCGATTGGGTCAGTTAACGTCATATACGTAACATAAGATGTCCCGTAAAAATATGAATTTGCATAAACATGCACAGTCTGCTCTTAACACTGGAACCTACCTATCACACCAGCCAAAACGACTGGGTTTACAATTTTATAAATGTGCCAACGCTCTTTAGGGATCATGGTCTCAGCTGGGTCAATAGTACCAAAAATCTACTGCATAACATGGAATTCCTTAGTGTTTTAGTGTAGTTGTTCTAGTGTTAATAATTCAATGTTTAACAAATATGAAGTTGCATGATCATCCATAGTCTAGCCATAACAATGTAGTCAAACAATGGAAACGAATCTAACCTTGTAAATCATAGTTTCGATAATTTAACAAATTGAAGGAAATTGTAAAATAGAACCTGATCTTTACATATTATAACAATTTTGATTTCTATTCATTCGACTGAGAATGATTTACCGTCAAAGTGAAAAAAACTGGAAGAAGTGCGATTGGAAGCGGTGATCCACGAAGCTCTGATCTTTCGGATGGAGGGCCAGAGAGTGTCAGGTGTCTGAGTAAATCAAGAAGGCCGGCTAGAAGCTCTCCATGACGACCACCGACGTCCTGTCGTATCAATCCTAGTGCATCCTTGGCGATCATGTGCGCAGTCACTCCGGGATTGTCAGCTGGTTTACGAAAAATGATTATTTAGTCATTGGTTCTTTTTATTTCAACGCTCGTATGGAGAGAAATACATTTATATGTGAAAAAGAGGAATTATACATTTTTATTAATTTATTTTCTTAAATAGACAAATTTCATCCGCGAATGACTAAGTTAAGAAAAATAAAAATTAAATATTTGTACCTAACGTTGGTAACGCTCGTTCTAGTTATATTCTAGTTATATATTAGTTAGGTGGTACGCTTGGAGTTGTTCACCTAGACCTTTGTATTACCAAGATATGGATTTAATAAGTTACTAATATCTTTCTCTATAATACAGTAATTGTAAATTTCAAGAAAATAAAATTCTCAAACTAAAAAATAAGACAAAAATATTTATTTCAATTATATCTAAATAAAAGTACTGTTACAAATTACACAGAAGAGAAGAGAGGAAATGGAACGTGACATAACAATAAAATTTCACGGATAGGCAGTTTGGTAATTCTCGTTTGTTTCTATAACGAGCGTCAGTCGATTTTAATTACCAGCACGTATCACGTATCAGGATCTTTTATAGCGTAGAATATCGTGTCGAAACGTGGTCATTCGAAACCATGTCAGAAGGGGAACACGAGTGCATATTGTTTCCAAATATCTGCGGTTAGGTAACGCGAGGAATTATTACTTAACGCCATGATGGCTGGACTCGTTAATTTAATCGATGATTCGTATCGTTTGGCTAGATTGCAAACAGATATGTCGCGTTTCATGGATCTGTTTAAGTAAGAGTAATTTCATGCAGAAGTGAGAGGGAACATAAACATATGATGTATAAATTGGCAAACCTTTTTTCTAGGGATTTTAATTTTTATTGGATATGAAAATAAAATAAATATTATAACATCCATTGAGTTACTAGAGATTTTAGTTTTTATCAGACATAGACATGATTAGATTTTATATTTTTTCTTTGTGTTTCACAATCTTCTCTAGAGTTTTAAGGATTTTAATTTCTATTGGATATACAGATTGGTAGATTTCGTATCTTTCTTCAGATTTCTATAGATCTTATATATTTCTTTAGATTTCTACAGATTCTTCATTATTTTTCAATGGATTTAATAAAAATGTTTGTACAAATATAAAGTACATAAATTTTCGAATTCAGAGAAAAATCGTCGCTCGAGATTTCGTGATCTTCATAATAGGTTAACCTCCCAGTTAACCTCCTTCTTTACGATGCTTAAATAGAGATGATAACAGTTAAAAGCCAGGATGGTTTTTAATTAAAGAAGGAAGGAAACACAAGGAAAATTCAAATATAAGAAAAAAATGTTACGCTTATGAGGATAAAACGTAAGTTCTACTTCAATTAGATCTCTAAAGAATTTTTGTTGATGAAGAATAAAAACAGATTTTAATTATTCAGTATTCTTCTCTATAAGATAAAAATGTTAATTCTATGAAATTTTACTAAATGTACAGCGTACATTTCTATTATTTACTATTATTCAAAGAATTTTCAATTTTTTTAATCCATTCAGTAATTAAAATACCAAAGTGTTTTTTTTTGGTTACCCCACATTTTTTTCAATTATTCTATCTTGTATGTTATTGAATAATTGTATGAACTGCTATACGGAATTATTCAATTGTTTAATTCACTAATTAGGCCAAAAATCATAGTCATTTTAAAGATTTTTTCTAAAGAAACTGAAACCTCACGAAAATAGACCAAACTTGCCAAATCACTGAAGGAATCTTCTAAAATTTATTTAAAAAACAATAAACGTCTGTACGGTGAACGCTACTCGTCGAAAAAAAAGAGAAAGAAAAAGTGGCAAAATTAATTTGACAAACATTTCCCGGGGTAATTCTTTCAATTAAAAGAAGACGTAGGACTCTTTTGTCTACCAAGAAGAAGTTGTTGAACGTGCTGAGGCATCACAGGTTTCTTCAAATGGCTTAAAAAAAGTTGCAACGCGGCCGCGCATTCCAGAGCCGCGTCGTTGTTCCCTAAATGAGGTTTCTCGCCTTTCTTCAACGAGTTCAGAATTCGTCTTCTAAGATCGCGACGACCAGCACGTCGAAATAGCCCTTCCTCTCTAGCATCTTGAAATCAGAGAGAAAACAGTTTTGTGAGTCTTTAATTAACCTAACCACGTCAGACTACGTTACAGAAGAAAACGAAAATAAATATGTATATACTCTGTTGTTCATAATGATTATTTGGACGATTTGGAAAGTTAATGGACAGTAATTGAATAATTGGAATTTAAGATATATATCATTTTTAATCGATTATGGTATCAAAACAGTGCTCATTGTTCTAATGAAGAATTGTGTGCGTTAATAAAATGCAAGAAAATTTTATGTAGCCTTCGTGATAGAATTTATGGCATTTAGCTTTAATGGTAGAATTTATGGCATTTAACTTTTATAATAGAAGTTATGGTATTTAGCTTTTATACGGTAGAATTAATAGCATTGGAAATAAAGAATAAAGATGTATCGTTCGAATAATTATAATTTAATTAGCAGCACCGTATATAGAAATATTGATCGACAACAGCGAAAATTGTCTTGTAAATTCACAATTCCTTACGTTCTTTCAGAAAGTTGATGATCTGCTTGACTGATTGTAGTGATTTCTTCGATATTATGTCATCGTCTGTGTCCTGTCTGCGAAGAAACATTCGGTGGATGAACATTCGTAGCGCCATCTGCGATTGTGAACGATCCTTAAAAAAGTAACTAGGTACATAAAAGTAACTAGATACTTAAAACTAGTTCGATGATTGAGAAACCAGAACTTAAAATTTGGAAACGTAATGATTCATTATTTCGAGTTTTTTTTTAAAAATAACTTTCCAAGAAATTCCGGCAATTTAAATTTCAAATTTCCTATTTTTGATTATATTCTAAGTGAAATAAAATAGAAAGACGAATGTATAGACGAGCTTCATCTATTTTCGGTTATTGTTATTAATTATTATAAAATAAATTTATTTTTGAAATTATTCTCATTACATTGTTACGGACTGTTTTCTAATCAAAGAAGAATTTTCTAACCTGATCAAAGTGAAAATTGAGAAGAACACGAAGACGGTATTAGTAAGAAGAAAAGGTGCAGCTTGTAAACGTAATCAGGCGATAGAAAACGGCAATTAGTTTAATTATACGACGCGTGAGAAATTAGTTGGAAATACACATGTAAATATTCATGGAACGAGAAATAGGGGCAGCTCGTATTTCACTCCAATCACTTTTGTCAACAACAGGGGGACATTGCGCGTAACATAACAATAAATAATCGGATTATTTATTATTATTTCACTTTGATGACGTCTCATATATCAGACTGAATTTCAGTTCCCCCACTTTTTTCCATATTTACTCAAATTTTCAATTTGCAATGAAATCGGTCGAACGTTAACGGAATCCATAATATTTATAATTCTTATTGAGAAAATGGTAAAAATATTTGTAATTTATTTTCTAATAAACCGTCGGAATAATTTTGATCAAATTTTCATCAAGTATTTTTTCTTATCAACGTTAAATATATTAAATTTATGGTACTTTTAATAAATTCTTAGAAAGAAAGTTAAACAATTGACAAGAAATTGTTCAAAAACTGACATATAATGATGTAAAATGTGTTTAAAAAATATTCTAATTATGGCAGGAAGAAGATAGCTTTAAAACAAATATTTATTTTTTGTACAAGATATAATAATAATAATAATAACAATAATAATATATAATAATAATAGTATTTCAACGTTTATGCTATTGCATCACCATAATGTTGATCTTACTCATGGAAAAGGAGATCAAGGTTAACCTCAACCAATAAATCATTAACGCATCTTCATTTCCGGCCACGTAAAGGAAACACGAGATTCTGACGCAACAAAGAGGAAGTATATGTCCTCGTCGAATTTGTAGCTTATAAAAGCGTCTCGACGTGGTCTGATCTTTAATAACCATATAAGCATGTTCGAACGATCTTTTAGACGATTTGTTCTACTTTGTTTGTTCGTGAATGCGATCTCTGGATCGCCACAGTTACGAAGGTGGGACGAAGAAGAGCAAACGAGAAATCTGAGACATGCTTCCTGCCCCTCGTGTCGTCGAGAACGACCAGACACCCTGGTTTCATGGTAAGAATTCGAATCCTTCGCGTTTCTTAATTTCATCACCTTATAAATATCAAACTGTCTGAAATTCTTGAAAATTTTAGGAAATTCCATTGGTTGGTTTAAATGAAAGATTTTACCGAAAAATAAATAAGCGATAGACTTTACTATGAAAATTAATCCATTATTATTGGTTTTGGAAGAAAAAATTATCTAGAATAGTTTTCTTTTTAACAAAAAATTTAAAGGATTCTTTAAATTTTTAATTCCAAAAGATGCATGAAAATTTTTAAGAATTAAGACCTCTCACCATAAGAATATTTTTTACCTTACACTTCCAATTTATTTTAATTGACATTGAAACGTTAGAACTGACCCTAAATTTCTAGGGACACGTCCAGAAGAGAGTATCATGGACTCGAGCCAGAAAGCAGTCCTTGGCAGAGCAGCGAATCATTTAGACGTAACCCAATCTTCCAGCAACCCTACAATTCTCCATTCAACGACCCATACGATAGAACCTCGTATGATAGAGCCATCAGAAGCAGAGGGACCCCACCTGTCACTAAATCAACAGCCACCTGCAAACGCGAGAATCCCTTTACCATCGGACGAGATTTCGATTTTGACGTGGCTCCTTCGCAAACCACCTCTATTCACAGTATAAATAATCCAGCATCCTCGTACCAGTCTCATCTCCCAGTTTCAAGAACTCCAAATAGAACGCCATACAGAAAGCCTAATTTCTATGACTTCATCAAAGACCAATCTGACTTGGTACCTTCGAGCAAATTGTATGCGGATTATGGCCTGACCAATAGTGAATCTTCTATGAATAATTTAAGAAGACAATCAGGTGCCTTAGCTAATGATGAAGAAGATTTGAGGAACCTTGGGGCGGGGAAGGAGTTTAGCGTGAGCACAGGACCTGACAAGTATTTTGGGGATTATGGCTTGTCTAATAGTCAGTCTGCTTTTTTTAATCCAAGGAAATCCTCGAATTTTGGAGTGAGAAAGGACTTTGAGACGAGTTTCAATAACGAGCCTTCATCTAACAATTTCAGAAGACCTTCAGGTCTGTCAATCAGTAATGAAGAATATTTCAGGAATTTTGGGACGAAGAAGGATTTTGGAATGGGTAAATATTTGCCTGGTTCCAATAACGAACCTTCTTTCAATCATTTCAGAAGACCATCCAGCCTGTCATCTGATAATGAAGATTTGGGAAATTTTAAATCGAACAAGGATTTTGGAATGAGCTCTAGGTCTGATAGGTATTTTAGTGATTCCTTTATACACGGCAATCCCATGAGTCAATCTAGCCAGCATTCCAAAACTCAAGTTAATCAATATATCAAAGTTCAACCTAACCAGCATTTCAAATCTGAAGCTATCCAATATCCTAAAACTGAATTTAACCAGTATTCTAAAGTTCAACCTAGTCCATATATCAAGCCTGAACCTATACGATATTCAAAACCTGAACCCATCCGATATTCAAAACCTGAACCCATCCGATATTCAAAACCTGAACCTGTCCGATATTCCAACCCTGAACCTGCCCAATATTCCAAACCTGAACCTGTCCAATATTCCAACCCTGAACCTGTTCAATATTCCAAACTTGAACCTGTCCAATATTCCAAACCTGAACCTGTCCAATATTCCAAAGCTGAACCTATGCAATATTCCAAAGCTGAACCTATGCAATATTTCAGACCTGAATCTAACCAATATTTCAAAGCTCAAACCAACCAATATTCCAAAGCTGAACATACCCAATATCCTAAAATTCAGTCCAACCAACAATCTGCAGTGGGAAATCCTAGAATTCCTTATGAAAGAGAACCAAAAGTAGTACGGTCCCAATTTGTCCAATCTCAAAGGACCCAGACATCAGATGATAGCAGACAGATCTATGCTCCAGAAGTAAAACACAGTTCCTACGATATTCCAGGGGAGTTGAACGTGTTCAGGACGACGCAGAAGGTTGTTGGAGATGGCGTTGAGATTGTTAATAGCAGCAGATGGGAGAAGCAATTGGAGAAACAAGAAGATCAGGAGCCTTACGAGATCGATGAAAATGGTGAGCAGATGGGAGCTGAGATGGTGAAGCAGATGGATGACAGTTATCAGGGTAATGAACAACTGGAATCTCACGAGGCGATGCAGCAGGAAGAGATTAAGAGGAAAGGAGACATCACGAGCGAAGATAATAATTCTAGGGACAAGAGTGGATTCTCGGGGAACGGGTCCTTGGGCGAAGATTCCCTGAAGACTAGATTGATGCAAATGGAGACGATAGGAGACGACGATGTGTCTGAAGAAAGCACGATAGAGACTATGAGTGGTGTTTGATAGTTTAGAAACGATAATTGATTAGAATTGAACATTATTAACGAAGACTGGAATAAAAATACATTTTTTCGAAGAATTTTTTCAGAATTGGAATAAAATTTTATTCGAAGAATTCTATGGTTCGAATGAAATTTTATTTGAGGAATTTTTCGATATATTAGTATTTAATAAAAAACGATGAATTATTTGACAATTATCTAGATAAAATTTTATTCAAGAAATTAGTTATAATTCTTGGGCAAGTTCGTTTTATTCGTGCGCTTTATTTGAAAGTTATTTGAAAACAATTTTACTCGAGTCATCTTCGAATAAAAGCTACGAATGAAAAACGAAGTTACTTGAAAATGACGAATAATTTTTTCCATGTTTATAAAAACATTATTCGTTATTGATCTCGAGATTTTATTTGTTACACGAAATAAAATATGCCAAATTTCTGGCTTTACGAGCAAAATAAAAATATTAGAAACTATCTAACTTTTGTACAAAATGTTTCTATAAAATTTGTATTATAATAAGAATACTTTACCCATTAAATTATACCATATGTGAAACATCCTGTATACTTTCTCATATCTTCATTATGTAGTTCAGATTCTAGGGAATTATTTTTACAGAAGCTAGTGATTAATGTGATTGTTAGATGAAAATTTGAAGAGTCGTTTTTGATGGAATAAATTCTCATAGAAGGTGTTTTTCTCTTGCAACATTTATCCTCTTATTTATTTTTGTGTTACGTACTGTTTGGAATAATAGCTTGAAAGGTTGGACTAAAAATGGAAATTAGTGAAATATATCGCCAATATTTGGTAAACAAAATTGCAGAATATCTTTATTGTTTTTTATCTACCACATCGTGAAATTCGCCGGATATTTGAATAAAAATCTTCCGGGATATTCATATTCATGAAATTTTAATGTACGCGTTTTCTGATGCGCGAAAAATTCTCGATACAGTAAATATTTGACTGGAGCATTCGATCGTTATAATACTCGTTTTAAAACAGTTCAAGAAAATTAATTTTTCTATATCAGATGTGAACAGCCACTTTAATCCTGAAAAGATTACTTATTACCGCAATAAGAAGCGATTCATTTTCTGTAGAACTAACCTCCAAGAAATTAGAGTGACTATAATTAAAAAGACATCAACCATATGTTCCAAAATATCATTTTAAATAAAAGAATTATATTTTGTAATGAGATCAAAAGAGATTTTTCTTATAGAATATTATATAATAAAAGGACGCATTTCTTTGACAACTTAACCTAAAAATTAGGCTGCTATAGTTGAGAAAACTCCAGTTACACGATATTCTGAAGCACCATTTTAAATAAAGTAGTTAGGAAATAAAATAGGAAAAGGAGTACGAAAACAGCAAAAAGTGAATTCCGATAATAAAAAGGTACCCAAAGGAACAATTCAATCAAAAATGTGCTAAGGAACACATTAGAAAAGAAATTGCAAGAAGACACCAAAGGTAGCAAAACAACAACAGGTAACAAGAGTCTACCAATGCAACGTAAAATGAAAGCAGGGACATAAAGTACTGTTACTTTTACTCGATTTTTATTTTTACGATCTGATTACGCAGTGTATTCTAGTATATATATATAACTTTCCATGAAGCTCTCCTACAGTGGTGTGTTCTAATCAAAGAGGAGGAAGAAGTACAATGATTCTTGGAAGAAGAGAGAAGGCACTGCTTTGAGATTAAAACGTATTCTCTCTTCAAACCGACGGGGAAGAAACAATTCGATCATTGAAGAGGAAAAAGAGAGACTCCTGAGGAGAATTACAAAGCAGGTTAAGGTTTGGTCTAACCTTGGTTTGATTCAACTTTGGACGTCGGAGGAAAATGGTCAGTGAAATGAGTTTTTCCCCTTTCCTGTAGAAGGATCGGTGTATTGTGAAAAATAAACTGGCAGAGAATGGGTTCTTTCAAGTTAGCAAATTTCATTCCTTTTTCTTCTTTTTCTGTAGTATATTGGGTTGACAACTGAGTGACTGCGGATTTTGCCAATGCCATCTAATGGCAAAATCCACAATCATTTAGTTGCCAACCCAATGGAAATGAGAACTTGAAAATAGAACAGTTTATCGAGCGATTTTAGAAGATTTAACGCATTGAAAACATTATGGAGATGTAAATTATGACAAACTAGAAGTTTTATATGTTCGCAAATAAATTTAATTGGAGACGAATAAATAAATAAATACAGTAATAAATTGTTGATTTTTTGGTACGATGAACATATCGAAATGTGAGAAAGAAAATCAGTAAATAAATGAAATAATAACATTGCAAATAAATAGAAATAAATGAAACTGGGAAATGTAAATATGCTGTGGAAATAAATATTAATATAGTTTGGAAATAAATAAAATTAAACAAAGATATATCGAAAATGAATAAAAGTTTTAAATTTTACTCTTATGTAATATCCATAGGATAAATAAAATGACGAAATGCTACTTGTCCCGATATTCTTCCTTTTATTTTATTTGTTTAAATTATAAATACGAACGCGTATCTTGACGAAATATCTCACTGCTGTTTCACAATTACGAAACGAATATCAGCGGAATAATATTGTTCAACCTGTATGCAACATGCATTGTTATTTTGGAAACATTATGCAATAATAACAATAATCACCGTAACCATGATGATGACGAAATCAAGTTTATTAATCGAGTTTCTTAATCAAGTTTATTTATCGAGTTGCATGTTCTTGCAGCAAAACGTAATGTCACTGCATCCGGTGTTTCCGCGTTATTCTCAAACACATGGCTACGCAACAACGATGAATATTAACCCTTTGATCTATTATATAGATAAATAAAACCAGAAAGAAATGAAGTAATTGAGAAAGCCTAGTGAAGAATCGTCCATTTTGTCTGTGAATAATGTAATAAAAAATGAATAAAATAATTAACAATGTAACTAGAGAATGTGGCTAACAATGGTCTATTTTGTGTTTAACTTAAATTGTAAAAATACGTCAATTAATCGTTTAACCTTCAAAACGACAGTCAATGTTCGAGCAAAACTTCGACATTTTTGTTCTCGAAGACCTAACCTCAATCAAGTAGACGTTGTTTCAAATAAAACTAACCAACACCCCAGCACTTATACTTACACGAGCCATTTATTATACATTGCTAGTCACTAATACTATTTGAAAGCTATGAATTTAGAAAAAATTTCAATTTACAAAAATAGAGAAATTGTACAAAACCATAGATATTTAAAAAGATTGCAAAATGTATAGTAATTGAATAAATTTAAGAAACTGAAGAAATGAAAGGCTCTAAAGAAACTTAGAGAGTTAAAGAAACTAAAGAAATTGGAAAAATTATCTTTTTCTTGCGTCTTGTATTTCCCAAAATATCGTATAACTTGCATATTGCCGCATACTTTATAAAATGCTTGTAAAGCAACTTAATATAAGAAATTCTCTATCCTGGTAAGTTTCCCGGAACCGTTCCACGCATGGTAACACGCCGACAAACCAATAATCCACTATCGCGTCAACAAAGTGGCTCAATACCTTCAAATTACGCTCACTCAGCACCATTGCGTATATACGCGTGCTTCCTAAATAAAACCAGGTCACTGTATTCCACCAAATCCCTATAAAAACCGAGCTCCTCATCAGGATCCTCACAGTTCGACTTCGAAGAACAATCCAACTAAAAAAATGAACTCCAACGTTGTCTTCTTCCTCTTCTTCTTGGGTCTGTCTCTGACCCAGGCAGTTCCAACGAACATCAAAGAGAAATCACTGGACGAAGGCCATAATCTGAAGATCGAGAAGACAGAAGAAGACGACCAGGCTAGATCCAAGAAATCAGTCATCTGTCTGGACTCAGGTAGCATGGTACCTCAAGCACAAAGTTATAACATCCAAGCTGCTCCTCAGCCTGTTCAAACGTTGAACATTCAGCAAGTACCCCAACGAGTGCAAACACTTAATATCCAAACTGTTCCTCAACAAGTTCAAACTTTCAGCATCCAACCTGCTCCTCAGCCAGTTCAAACCTTCAACGTGATTCAACCTCCTGCTCAAACTTCCTTGAAATTTATCCAACCGCCTCAACCTTGTCCACCTTCTCAAACCAACGTCAACATCATCCAACCACCAAAAGAAGAGAAACCTGTGAAACCAGTGGTTGAAACTATTATCAAAGAGAAGGTTGTGAAGCCTGAACCTAAACCAGAGAAGATCGTGGCCCCTAAAATAGAGAAAGAGCCTGTTGTGCCTGTGTACGAGGAACAAATGATGGTGGTTCCCTCCAAGCCTGTTATGATGATTACTGAACCTGAACCTGTGGCCACTTATGTCAAGATACCTCAGTGTCAACAATGTCAACAGAGTGTTATGCAGTGCAGCTGCACTAAACAGCAAGTTCCTACTTTGGGCTCGGCTGTCTTCATGGAGCCTGCTATGAGAATTTATAAGGAGAGAAGTATGGGCCGCCATATTGTTCCCATGAGCCATCGTATGCATCATCATGTAAGTTAAAGTATTTGGCGATGCTGGTCGTTCTAATAGTGTTTTAGCAGTGTTGGTACAAACAATATTACTCTAACGGTATTGAACTATTTTAATATTATTTAGTGCTATTGGTATCCAGTGGGTGAGAAAGTTTCTGTTTTGTTTCAGCTGTATTTATAAAAACGTAAATTTGTATAAGTATTCAGGACTTGATCAGTATTTTTGTGATAAGATTTTCAATTTCTCTAAAACAGGTGATTAATTAAGACAAATTTTGTCTTTTTTCAGATGTGATGTGTGCACCTAGGAGAAGAGGTTACCAGAGCTGGATCTAGAGTAGTTAAGAAGATCGAAAATGAGAGATAATATACGATTGTGAAAAATATGAATAAAATTTGAAGAAACATACACACGTTTTGATTTCTCTTTTCAAATAACTACCAGATCTACCAGTTGCCTAAAATTTACCTCACCAAATTTATTCACATTTAGTCACATGAAAGTACCATTAAATGAGACGAACTTTAATATATCTGGTCCTAAGTAATTAGTATGTAAATGGTCTATAATAGGAACAATAGCGTGTAAATACTGTTTGTAACTACTGTAAATTCATACTACCAATTCAAGAACGACATCGTACCATCAGCAGTCTTTATACGAGCTAACTTATGAAATTCTTCGTAAACCGAGTCACAGATCGATTTTCCATTCACTGGATAATCATAATAATTATAATTCGCCAGAATGACAGCTACGAGCAAGATCCATTTACCAAACTCGAGAATATTTCGAATCACTTATAACATGAAGAATCGATCGTCGTCGTCGGATTCATCAACGAATCTTCAACAATTTATCACGTTACGTTCAAGGAAATGGACTATGGAACCTTGGAAGGGAATGTTAAAGTGCTCTGAATGCCACTGGTTGCTAATGGAGCCAATAACATCATCCACAGCGTGTTAAAAAATTGTGGAGGATATTTATATTGTTTTTCTTAGTTAAAATCCCGCAATTAATATTTTATTTACATTTAAGGCTGTTAAAGTTACTAATGTATTTTTAATGTAACATTTATTTATTTGTCACTTGAAAAACAAGTTACATGATTTAAGGTTATGCAAGCCTTTCGTAGACTAAAGTAGATATCCTGACATTTTGAAATTTTTAAAGTTTCGGGTCAAAACAGTGTTGTGTGTGTGTTTGTTGATCGATTGACTTATCCAATTTACCTAATTTCTATATAATTTCATCAATTTCCTCTGCTCCTCATTTTGTGAAATCAATCAATTTGGCAAGTAAGTTTTATACCTGACTCCTTACAAATTCTATACAGCTTCCCTTACATTTATATTTACTTTTTCCAATCTTATGTTTATCATTATATCAGCCACGCTTAATTACTTTAATTAGAAAATAAGTGGCTCATATATTGTGTTGGCAACTAAGTGATTGCGGATTTTGTCATTAGGTGGTATTGACAAAATCCGCAGTCACTTAGTTGCCAACCCAATAGTGTCGTTAAATGATTTTTGTACATGAATTATCTCCACTGTCTTCATATCTAGTAACATACTTTTTTTTTTTTTTTTTTTTTTTTTTGGAAATGCTCTGTACATTATCTCGATTACCATCGTTCAGGGTATCGATATAATGCAGAGGAGGATGATTAAGAGTGATCAAGTTGAACGAATGCATTTCCATTAATATACATATGTATTATCCGACGCATTACTATTCGCGGTGTTCTAGGTGTGAGTCATTATCTGCTCTTTACCAATATAAATTCCGCCAGATAATGGATAATCGATGCCATATATTTAACTTTGGCTTTGATGGAACGTATTCGCCTCCGGCTAGCCACGTATCGAACAACGAGACAAATTTTCCCTATTTTTTGTTCTGCGAAACTATCTTAAATGTTCTTAAAATTATCTTAAATGCAACTTTAAATCGTTTCTCTTTTGTACAAATTGTACATTAACACTTTGACTGCCACGCCAAAATCACATGTTTCGTTCAGGACGCCACGGGAGTATTTTTATTATCCAAAGCATATAATGGCAAAATAAGACAATATTCTTCCCCAATGGACCGTTCTTATTGGTGGTCATGGGCGACCGTCGCGACACCTTGGTAACACTTGATAGCGACATATTATAACAAGGCTTCGTTTATGTCAACAAACCATTCGCGTTCGTTATTTCGTCGTAAGCAAAACGTGCAGAATATATTGTGGAAACGTGTAGAAGATATTAGTAAACAGCATTTGCTCATTCTGTGGTAGTATCGTGGACGAAAGGCCTAAAGATATCGGGCGAACTGTAAACAATGTCGCGAGAAAGTCGAAGCGTCGACAGGCCCAATAATGTATCGTCGGTCCTATAATCGAATAGTTTCGTAGAAAAGGCGCGCGTGACCCGTGCGTGGTGGGGCTAAGACCAAAGACAAAGGGATGCTAAGGGACAGAGACGAATTAACAGTCAGTGTCAGTCGAGAACCCAGAGAGTGTAAATCGAGAAGTCAGGGAGATAATGTTACTGGCGTTGTCGTGGTCCGCGTGAGAGAGAGCGTTGGAACCGTAGTGACGAGGATTACAAATTAACTATCTAGTTGTCTTAACACTTTACCGACTGCTAGCGATTCAACAGCACGCCCGATCGGTATCTCAGGCGCAGATTCTCCCTGGCACCGGCTCTGTTTCGGTTTAGACTCTCCAATACCATTCTTTTCGTTCATCGCGAACGATAAGTTTTTCAAATTGGTATAAAACCTTGGGAGCTTACAAAGCAACGCAACTTAGCAAGCTACCTTAGTACTAAATAATAAATTATTGCTCAAATAATGAGAAAGATTGTCGATGACAAAAAGCCGATTAATAGGCTATCGGTCGGTAAGCGTCGGTGACAAAAAACCAAATAAGCTATCGGTCGGTAAAGTGTTAATTATATTTAGTACGTTATTGTGATTAGTTCACGTTAAACAACCATCGTTTCCTGTTTAACCAACATCTGTTTAATCCATTTATTGTAAATAAACTAATTGTAGTAAGATCCTACACTATATATAATAATAAGATATGTGCACACTTCTAACTTCAATTATATGATTATAAAGCAGCATTTACAATTATTTTTTAAGGTGTGTTTATAGTAATATTCGTAGATTACCCTTTAAAGATATGGATGCAAACACAATGCACCACTAGATGCAAGATTTGTTCTCATCTTTTTTTTTATTGATGTTCTAATAAAAATTTTTAATTATTCAATGGGGCACTTTTTATTTCAAAGTATCTTCTATTTGTCGGTTATATTCAAAATGCCCTAACTGTCAATTTTCATATAATTTTTACAATTGTAAGAAGTTCAAGCGCTACGATCATCAATGACCACCGTGGCGTCACAGGAGAAACCGTGGCCGGTCATATATGACCCACGTGGCAGTTAATTGAGATCTTACGTAAATTGAGGTTTTATATAAATAACACTTTATATGTTACGCGTACGCACACGAAGACACAATTATAAAGAGTAGGATAACATTTTTTTTTCGAACGAAGCTATATTGCTAAATAAGTGAAGGAATCTCGCTGCAAGTTATTTTGCCTACGTGCGATCCTCTCCATTTCATGCATGATTTTCATAAATGTTACTGTTTTGCCGAGTCACGCGTATTTAATAATTTTGTTTATTACTGCATTTCATAGAAGCGCTGCATCTACTATGGAAATGTAAAGAACGAATAATTAGTAATTCCATGCATAATTTTCTAAGGATGAAATAATCAACGTATTTGATTTATTAAAATTCCATGCATAGGGAGTTGATACTGAATTATCAAAAGAAATATTGATTCGAGATAATTGTAGAGAAAATTTATTAATTAAAATCTCTCGAATTACTACACGATCCTATCAAAATTTCAAGAAAAATTTGTAGAGAAAATTTATTAATTAAGATCTTTTGAATTACTACACGATCCTATCAAAATTTCAAGATTAATTTAAAACTAATGAATATCTTTTTACTTCGATGGACACGGTTTTATCAAAATTTCAAGTTTCGCTATATACAATAAATATTTTTTTATTTTACTTATTCAAAATTTTGCGTATTAAAAAAACGACGTAACTAATCAAAATCTCTTGAGTAGATAGAAATATCTATGTTTCAATCATTTCAATGAAAGTTATGATGAGAATTGATGAAAATGTAGAAAATGACCAAGCATGAAGACTGAAGAGGGAAATCAAAAGCAATCAAAATGATTACACGAAGCAATTTCCATTATAAATCACATTTCAAGTCAAAGGTCGACAACTAAATTTTTATAGGTTATACGGATAATTTCGTGAGTGACTAATCGTAGTACTAATTCGAATAGTTTGTGCACTCTGGTTATTTTAACTATAGGTCATATTTAGTATTTCACGAACACCTTGTTTTGCCTTTTAAAGTAATTCTTACGTAATAATCGCTCTTCTTACGTAAAACATGCTAACTTTGCGAAAAATGTGTCACGTTTATTGAAATCGCATCTTACGATATTTTTAGAAAATTTAGTTCAACGATTTATAAAATTTGCTCATTTATACAAAGTTTTTTTTTATTGAAAAAGTAGTCCCGTTAAAAATACACCGGTTTTTTTTTTTTTTTTTTTTTTTAGAGAACCAAACGGTATATGAAACTGTATTTTATAAAATTTGTAAAAAATTCAGTTTAATCAGAAAGTAGTCTTGTGTTTTATAAAATTTTTTAGTCTCTGTGAAATTTATTTTAATGGAAAAGGTAGTCTCGTTATAAAATATACAGAAGATTTCGGCGAGTGTGTTGGCGAGTACATGGCAGATGAAAATTGTGAATCAGTAGACACTAACCTCTTGGAATTTTGCATGCCCATAATTCGATTCCCAGTGGCTGAGAGCAACGTCCCGATTCTCAGCCAAGAAGATATTGTTTTACGCTTGTTCACGACGTCTGACAGTCAACCATGGAATTTTTAAACGTTCATCCGGGCCACGAAGGTTACAATGTGCCGCGTCTATATTTTTCTGCGAGCGACGCACACGAACGCAGTCTTTTGTCCTGCTCTCGAGGTTTCTATGCTCAAGAATAACGCGAAATTTACTAATCCATCGTATCTCTTTGCGTTTCGATACAATCGAGCCTCTATTTCTACATTTTGTCCTCCGATTACAGAAACTTTTGACAATTTTGACATTTTATTTTTATTTTTAGTTTTTGGATTCTAATTACTGAAACCTCGGCGATTTGGAAATTTGTATATTTGGAGGGGTTGGATGGATTTTGGGGAAACCTTTTAGGCGAATTTTAAACCTATGCGACGATCGGATGATTGGTAGTTATTACGTAAATTTAATTTAATTAAATAATAGCTTTGTCCTAAGCGAACTGGAAATGTGATCTTCACGAAGCGTTGCAGCAAAACGCAACGCACTGATAAAAACACGACTGAAATTCGAACAACGACAAATACGTAATTTTTTATTCCCAATTTTTTGTTTTGCTTTTTTTAAATGAAAAATGAAAAAAGAGAAGAGTCAGTGAAATAACGAATTCCGTTTGTAGTATGTTGAAGTAATTACTTGAAGAAAAACTCTACATCTTTACTTTTGTATATCCGTGACCTGAAGACTGCTGTTACAAAGAGAATAGAATTTAGTGAAAGAAAAAATTTGAAATAAGGAGAGGTCCACATTATTGTGCCGTTGAATATAAATTTTCTTTTGGATTACAGTCTAGAAACAAAAGAGCTATAAGTAGGTTTCTATTGCTGTTTCTTGTAGCTATAGCTATAAGGTTAACTTTTTAGTAATGTCCTTTGCCATAAATATATGAACGTGCTCCCTATCATAGCTTCTTCTATTGTGTGGCGGATCAAGCAGCCTCGGTCGCCAAACGGTCGAGGAACGAAACGACGACGGCACAAACCTCCCACGGCAACACCAGGCTGGCGATCGCCACCAGAGGGCCAACGGCGATTGGACGAATTTCTCGCTAGTGGTCGAGTTGGATCCGTATTAGAATATATACCTCAATTAGCGAGACGCCCTCTGCGTCTAAGGCAGGGACTACCGGGCAACAATGAGGATCTGGATCAGCATACACTATACTTATAATTATACTTATACCTTTACTTATTTCAATATATTTTTCTATTACAAATTCATCCACTCGTTCCTCTATCAGTTAACCTCAACGTATTGGGTTGGCCACTAAGTGATTGTGGATCCACCTAACGACAAAACCCGCAATCACATAGTTGCCTCGATAGTAGTAAATTTTCTATCGAACGTTGTAAGAACTTTGGTAACAAATCAGTTAGTGCGAAGCACTATATATAGGAGAATTTATTAGCGTCGGTAATTCGTATAAAATTTCTCTTCATTTAAATTTAGAATTTGGGATATCAATGACAATCTAACAGTAAGATTTTGCAAAACGTATAGTTGAAGAAATTCTAAATTCGTAAAGTTCAATCCTTTCTTTTCACGATATTAACGAAAATTTAACAACATTTATTGAAAAATATATAATTACAGGAAATCTGAATTTGCGAAATTATACTCTTCCTTACTTGTACCTAGAATATTTCATTTCTAATGAAAATCCAACGATCTAACGTATATTCCTACAAGCATATACAGTGTAATATATTCGTTTAATTTCTAAGCGTTGATTTTTTCGTACGCAATACCATTTCCTATTCGAACGCATAGAACAAAGTACGAAACATGGTTGCAGTAGAAAAACGTAAGGTTACAATCTTAAGTTGTAAGATCATTAGGAGAGAAATCTTTCGTATGACCACAAAGAAACGTTAAACCTGGAGAAATATGCTGACGATTCGAAAGCTTTTCATCGATAGTGGGAACACGTTCGAGTCACACGGTGTTACAGAGAGGTTAACTTCTCTACTATTCGGTACAGAGCACGTACAGGCAGCGTTCTTTCTTCTTATTCGATGGAAGATATCTTATTCCCGCGGTTCCAATAACAACCTGTCGTCGTCGTCGTCGTCGTCATCGTCGTTTTCCTTCTTCTGCTGTCGACTAGCTGCACAAATACTTACGTTCGGCTCGAAAACCTCGATTGCCTGTTTCGAGAAGATACCAAGTCTGCAGATAGAAGCGAAACATCAGCCAGGATTTTCGTTTCTCTTGTTCCGCCAACGGATAAGAATGAACAAATATTTTTCTATTTTAAAACGTTGGAGAAGAAAATGAAATGTAGATTTCAATTTTCTTCCAGATTTTATTATCACTGAATCATCTTGTTGTTTTTTTCTTTCGGGTAATTCGTTAAGTGAACGTAAATTCGTTCGAGTAAATGTCAATAGAAATTTATTAAAAGTTATTCCGGCATAATCGTTTATTACTATCACGATACGTATTGAATCATTGAATTGCTATGTTGTGAAGTTTCTCAGGCACGTATACTAGATATTTCATATGTCAGATTTTGTGTCTCAGAATTTTCCCACGTTCCTAATCTAACCTTAAATCATCATAATTAGTTGGCCATCTTTTCCTGTATCGAAGAATTTACCATCTTCAATACTTTTTTTTAATACAGTTTAAAGAGAATGTACGATTGTCTAATATTATAATAATTATAATTATATTATTATAATAATAATTTAGAGGATCTATTATTATTTAATTTCCACATTTAACCATAGTAATTTGCAATATATTTTTATTTTGCGCAATCAATGAGTAAGCAAGTAGATAAATAAAATCCTAAGTAATAAATAATATACGATAAACAATAAATATAACAATTCACATCTAAACTCGACGACTTCTTTCTTTATCATTTTCGTCACCAGATGGAACCATCATCGAATTCTCGTGTCTCTATGAAATCTCTACAATTTCACCTCATTCCTTGTCTCGTGTTCCGCAAGTCTCGTTCCAGTTTCAGATACGCATCGTTTTCTTCGGTGCAGCGGCTCGAACCGGAAACGACGACGATGAGAATGTAGCTTCGTCGTCGCTCAAACCTACGGAATGAACTGGATATTGACGTTCTATCCATGAAATCGACAGGAATCAGCAGTTCGCTCGCTTCTCGCGTTCCCAGCCAGCCAAACACGTACCAGCGGAAATGACGATCCTCTGCGTGAGACAATTCTTCTGTTCTCGTTTTTCCCTTTATCGTCTCTTACCAGATAGACACACCGGTGTTGATTTTTCTTATTGAATGAGGATTGGAATATGCACGACCAAGGAGACAGGTTTTCGCTTAGAGGTTATGACGATTCGAGCAAAGCTTCGACATATATACGGTGTCTTATCTTGAATCAATTTTTCTGAATATATTTGTTCGAAAATTCCTGTTTTAATGATCATTATTTAAATAATAATTATTTAATTATTAGAAATGTGAAAAATTATACATATGACAAATTTCTGACGTTCTTCGAGAGAAACTGAACAAGATCTTTTCGATTTGAAACTTGGTAGAAATTCAAGGAATTATTTGCGTTTTTTATTATTTATAGATATTATTACTTGTAATTATTTAAACGCGTATTTGTTGTTCTTTTATAGAATAGAACATATAGAATAGAATATAGTAATAGAACATCAGTATTTTTATTTTAGTTTCGTTAGAAGGATCTGTCTTCTCCTTTGTGCAATTTCTTTTTACAATTTTTTAATTCTAGTCACGAGTTACACCCGCACTCGAAAGTTACGCAACGCTTATTACATTCGTGCGGAAAGTGGGAAAAGTTTACGAATGATCAATAGCGGTATTTAATGTCACTACCATTAAGAAATATTTTTGCAGATCCTCATACGTTTCTCAGCAGATTTATTTCTATATTATATATGTTATTTTGAAAAGATTCAGGAGTTTCAACAATTTTTAAAATAGCATACGAAAATATAGAAGATCTCGCAAGTGGAACATTTATTTGGACTGTGGATTTTTATACATTCTAAGGAAATGTAAAATTGCAAAGGTCTATAAAACATTCCAAGTACGGTAAACAATTTGCATTCAGTGAATTATGAATTTGCATAAATATTTGTGCTCTAATAACGATACTTAATACTATTTGAAACTATGGAGGAAAATTGGTGGACTTGAAAAGGAATGTGGCCGGTTATTTCCTTAAGATTTTCCGGGATGAATGTGATTAGCTTTCTCGAAAGCAATTATGCGATATCTTGGAAACTTTTAATGTTTAATAGCGATGTTTAATGTCAGTGAAAACTTTTAATATCGGTTTTACTTGAAACGAAAGTTTCAAAACGAAAACCAAGTGATTCATTTTTCTTTTTTTTTTTCTAAGTTTCTCTTTGGTTCAGGCGCGTAATATAGATTATGGGATATCTTCGAAACTTTTAACGATCTAATAACGACGTCCAATAACGACGAAAACTTTAAATGCTTGATACTGATTTTACTTGATAATCGAAGTTTTAAAAGCGAAAGTGATTCCTCTTCCTCCTTCTGCTCCAGCTTTTTTAAATTTTAAAAATATTATTTCGCACAATAGTTCACCTCATAAGCTACATCCAACGTGAATATGATATAAGGCCTATGGTAAAGCAATTAGAAAGTAAGAATAATGAAAAATTCCTACTATAAATCTGTCCCGATAATTATGGTCGCCAGTGTACATAGAATGTATATTTTATTTTCGTTTAATATCGTACGCTTTACAAAGATCATCGTTTATAATTGCCGTTTCGTCAAATATAAAACATTGAATAAGATAAAAGGAATACTCTAATGCAACAATAGCAGCTAACTATTAATATCGGCTGCGCTGTGATGTATTTTCGAGCAGCGTACTGTCTTCTTGGTCATCAATTTCAATTTTGTTAGTAGCAGAAAAATGATGCCGGAAACGTCAAACGTTAACTCTAAAGACCCAACGTTTCCTGTTTCCCTGGAAGATTTTTCGCCGTCATTGCCTCTGCTAAATGGTGTCCGATATTTCAGGCGGTAACGTGTCTGCTCCAGTTCGTGGGGCTAGTGGCATTAACCGGCGTTCTAGTCTGCCTTGTTGCCGTGTTGCGTTTGGTGGAACTGGTCATCACCCTGATCAATCCTTTCACCATTTTTGTGCTTCATCAATCGGGCAAGATAATCATTGTGAGTATGAAAACGAGGTAATAGAACTCTTTTAGACACCCGTTTTATCAATGGCTGATATTATTCGACCATTAGGCACTGTAACGATGTTGGGTGAACCTGCCCAATACAGCTAATTCTTCGTCGATTTCGGTGTCCTTGAAATATGTGCTCAAGGTCATAATTCTGAACAGCTTTTTCCTATACATGGTATAAGGTGTTTATATAGTTATCGAGTTATACAAGAAAGAATTGCACTTTTTAGGAGTCTTTCAGGTCGTCGAAGCTGGAAATGTGGCACGTTTTTCGCGGAAACAACAAATTTTCGTCTACCTGTTGGTGTGCGACGTCCTCGTGGGACTCGATTTGGTACTCTTAAATATATTGTATGGTTTACGCTGTATGCATTTGAGTCGTGAGTAGTCAGTTTGATTTGGGTTTTTCTTTTTTATTTCCCGGCTATGATCACACAGAGAATGGCAAACGAGAAAATTGACATTTTGAAAAAAATGAGCATTGGCGTTGTTGCGCCAATCGTTTCCCTGAAAAATGAGCCGCATTTTTCCAGTCGCCTAAAATATCCACGAAAAGACACATTTGGATGAAAAATGTTGCAGATACTTTATCCGTGTCTTCTTATTTTTGTATTTTATACAAATATTATTTTTGTTATTTTTTATACGATTTTGTATATTAGATGTTAGAACTATTGCGCGCGCGCGTGTGACAGTATTTTCCCCCTATTTTTTAACATCACTGGATTTAAATCGCACATTAATTCCGCCCCCATGCGACTGTCCCCGTTCACGAGGACTGCAATCACTTAAATAACCTAACCTCACCTACTACTTTCCATTTGCAATTCAATTTTTATTATTTTCCCTTTAATACCTCACCACGGAGGTATTAAAAAGAGTGCTGTTAAAATTCATGCGAAGGTAACGAACATACTTGTGTCTGTAACTTGAAAACCGAACACCCAATATATATGTAGGAAGAGGTTGTTCAGAATGAGGACCTTGACAATATATTTCAAGAGCATCGAAATCTGTGAGGAGGTAGCTGTTCGACAGGTTGACCCAATTTTGCATTTAATTTCACTATACTATAATCCAGAGACCGTAATGACAATTATTTTAAATATTTAAAAAGAGAAAATTATTGGGGAAAAGAGTTTTGATTTGAAATAAATTTGTTAAAGTAAAGTAAATTTGTATTTAGATGGAAGTTAGGATAGTGACTTTTCCATTTCCAATGTACACGGGTATTTTGTATTTTAAATTAACGAAAGGAACTTTATTAAAATTTGTTAGCTCACGTTTCTATGCGCAGATCTATCTATCTGTCTGGATAAAGGAAGCGAGGGACACGATTGTTTGTGAAGTATATTATCAAACTTTAGAAGTAAGCAGCACATAAAACTGAAGGGAAATTCGTTTCTATTTTACTAATCCTGTGTTTCAATATTTGGAGAACTTGTTGGGAAACTTGTTAGGAAGCTTGTTAGGATTTAGTTCATCTATAATAGAATTAGTGGAATGATCTAGGGAATTATGTTGTGATATTCTAGTGAATTTAACGCGAGTGGTCTTGATCGTTTTTCAACATTCGTACAAGGTTTCTAACTTGGATTAACTGATTTCACTTTTGAAAGATTTATAGAAACTCTTAATTTAGTATTGCTACAGAGAAAATTCTTAAAAAGTTTAGTCTCATTGGATTGGATTTAAAGATTCTTTTTTTAACCTGACTTGATGTATAAAAAAATCCCTAGACGTCCCTAAAAGTCCCTAAAGTATAGTAATAACTCCTAGATTTCATAGACATAACACTTAACTCTATCGTTAATTACATTGAACAGATTTCAGATGATTTTAAACTTGGAATGTGATGGTCGAATGTGGTGGAAAACAGAAGAGAATCACGTTAAAGTAAGATAGGAGGATCGTTAATGTCGTTCGGATTAATTAGTTTGTCGCGTTGAATATTCGTCGACAAGGGTTTGTCGTGTGCAGTTTGCCAACGTTAGAGAAAATGGAAAACTGTCTGCAGGACTGTGTGAAACCAGCTAAAATATTAGGTTATTACACGATTTCGTAATACCACCGTCGTCGTAGGACCTCGTCGTGCGGATTATTCGCGGAAATTAGATCATCTATTTCATGCTCTCCTCCTGGAATTCCCAGCCGTTAATAATTTCTTATACCGACGAATCACCATATATTTTTTTTACCAGATCCAACTAGGTACATACAGATTTTCTACATTTTCATCAAGCTGACAAATCATGATCAAACGAATCGTAAGAAACAAACTCGTGCATTGTTCTATTTCTTGCGCTCTTTTTGCTTGTTTCGATTGGTTCTTTTATAAAAAATGAAAATATTCTTCCTCAAGTGTATAAAATCTTTTATTCTTGTCTCTTGTCCCTCGTCTATTTTCATTATTTTCTAAGAGATAAAAATATTGCTTTTTAGATTCATAGACTCTTTTATCACTTTTCTTTTTGTTTCGATGCAAGCAATGAAATATTCTGTTCTTGAAATATTCAGTTTCTCTTTTTATTCTATTACACAGGGTGCAAATATTGGTTTGTAAATTTGTAAATTCTCTTACTTCTTTTTCATTGTTTCTCCTATTTCAATTAGTTTTATCGGATAGAACGAAGATATCTGGTGAATTTGTAGGTTATGTTACTTTTGCAAATTCCCTAGTCTCTAGTGATTTTTGTTATTATCTTGTAAAGAACGGACTCTCTACAAAGGATGGAAACTTTCGTACTGTGGATCTTCACATTCTGATAGAATAACCAAGTATTTTCGAAATTAACAATAATTAGTAATAATTAATTCGAAATCAAGAATCATTTACGTATTTGGTTATAGTGTTAACGAAATTCCAAAATGTTTTACACAACACGTATATTATTAGGTGGTAATGACAAAATCTGCAATCACTTAGTTGCCAACCCAATAATATACAGTGACGAACAAAAAGAATTTTGTAGAATAGAATAAGAAATGCAAAATGACATTATAATTTTACACAATTTGTGTACAACACAGAGTAGACGACCAAACAATTGTAAACAATATTTGACACAAAAGTTACTAAAATTCATAGTTATCAATTTTAAACTTTCTCTTCTTCCCCGCTGTATACGTAAAAGTTTTCTATAGTAAGTGCTGAAGCACTTTCGTAAGCCATTATACAGGGTAGTTCAAAAATCAGTTCCTACGATTTTTCAGGCATTTCCGATAATCGGATAAAAAGATGTCTCGAGCAAAAGTTAATCAGTTTCCGATCGACTACAACATTAAAAAATTCAAAGAAAGTTTCACTTGTGCAAAAAGTCAAGGTCATGCGTATTTTTCTAAACAGAACAGCATATCTTTTAACACGTCATCCGATGCATTTCTTAATCCTCTGCGAAAAAAGTATGAAAATACTCGAGTCGAAGAATGATCAGTTTAAAAGATATTTGAACTTTAATGTTGTGAAACCTATCGCGCGAAGGAAAACGTAAAACCAAAACAGCACCGCACTATCTTCCCTTATTTTTTATGCGATAAGTTTCGCGATATTACCGTTAAAATATCTTTTAAACTAATCATACTTTGGATCCAAGTACCTTAACATTGTTTTTATGAAGAACTAAAAAACATATCCTGTCTGACACATCAAAAAATGTATCGTATAATCGAAAAACAAAAAAAGTACAGTGACTTTAATTCTTCCATCGAAATAAAAGTTTCTTTGATATTCTTAATGTTTCAATTTGTAGTCGTTCGACGGCTGATAACCTTTGTTCGAAACATCCTTTTGTCCGACTATCGGACGAAAGCTCGTGGTTACTGTATCGTTCTGTGGATCAAACGAAATATTTAAAATACGTCGATAAATGGAAAATAAGTGGCAGGGCCGGAGAGCTCGTGGCCAGTTAATGTTAAATGCCTGGCTGTCCGCAGTTTGGGCTGAGGAAGAGTAAAAAGCTGACATCCAACGCTTACCATAAGATTCACATGGATTGTGGACGTGCACCTGTCTTAGAATTAGAGATAGGTATACGTCAACCGGAAATGCTTTACAAGAGAACCGTGATGTCAGGCTTGATTGAAGAAACCTTCCCTCGCGAGGGTGATAACTACAGGGCCGTACAAATATCAGAAGTGGCTAGCATCGGTCAAGATGACGAGGAGCAGGAGATGGAAGTCGAGAAGGTTGACGAGGATCGAGAAATCGAAAAGGCTGATGATGATCATGAAACTGAAAAATCTGGTTCCGAGGAAATTGGACAGACCAGCGACAAGGAAGCGAACGAAACTTGAAAAGTTCATGGGAGAATAAATCTCTGAAGTGAATAACAAAGATGGTATTTAATGAATATCGTCAGTGTGTTTTGAAATATATATATGTCTTTTGGACGAATTAAAAGAATTGTGTTGTTATTCGGTTTGCAAGTGAATTTTGTTTTTACCTTTTTGTAAGAAATTTTTATCAATATCAAATAGAATGTAGTTTTATTTATATTCTTCGTAGAACTTGATCTCTTATCTTTTTCAAAAGAAATTTTTTTTATCAATGTTTTAATAAAATTCGACCGATTTTCTAACGAACTTCAATCTTTCACCGTTGGAAAACATTTTGTTTTTAGGTTATAGCAGTCTCTTTTAGGTTAGAATTTTAGGTTAGGTTAGAATATTAATTGCAAATTATAAGACTAGATACTGATCTGATAGCAGATCAATTTTCGTATCGATAACGTTTTATGAACTTTTATTCATAAGACTGAATTCTGAAAAAATACAAATTGCCAACATTTTTCTTACCATCGACGAACTTGTTCATTTATTTTGTTCGAGTCTGGTTTCCAGATTATAAAATCACATTGTCCAATGATTGCTTTTTAAAGTACTTTTGACACTCTCGTTTCCGATTTTCGTTAAACCTGTGAAATTAAATTTTTCTCCATTTTCCGATTTTCACGCATGCCTAAATCAAATCTGAAGTAAATTGCGCAAATCGTAGTAAATCGTTCAATGGCAATTAAGCGCGGACAATTTTCTCACAAATTCCTCAAAGGAAATCAAATGTTACGCCTCCAAAATTGAGCGTCCCTTTGATTTCACGGATTTTCTCTGTAATTGAAGCAATCGTATAAATGTCTAAAATCTTGTCATCCGTCGATAATTAATTTTACTCACGAAATTCCAATTAAAAACACGTCATCGTCTACTCGACTTTACACCGTTGGATGATGCGATCCACGCGATAATCGATAATTGCATATTGTTACACTTGCTTTTCGACATCTTCGATCATTTTTTTTTCTCCTTCCCTTCATTTTTATTTTCCTTCCATTTCATAGTTTGTAGAAGATCTGAAGAAAGAAAATTGTATTTTGTGCGAAATATTTCTTTTATTAGGAATTTTGTTTTCTCTTTGTCCTTTTCCTAATTCGAGAAAGGTCACGGTAATGGCGTGAAAGAAATACTATTTAATGCAAAATATTGTTTCTTTTTTCGTGTTTTTTCCAAGTCGCGAAAAATCTTCATAACGAAACTGCAAAATTTTATTCGAAGCAAAATACTCACTTTAGTAGAAACTTTCGTATTACATCGACTATTTCCCCTTCCTTTTCCCGTTTTTATTTTGTAGGTTATGTATACAAAAAAATTCTGGTTACAATACAAATAAATATTTATAATCAAAGATTCATATATATTACATTTCAACATTACATTTGCATTTCAATTTAAGTTCATTATAGTACATTTCAAACATTAAAGGATGGTTGTATGCCAATAACCGTGTGGCAGTACTCGACAGCAAATACCACCACTCGACACTAAGTTAGGTTATGAACGTTCGGGACCCGGGTTCAAATCCCGGTGACCGTAACCCGATTTTTCTTCCGCGGCATCAAAAATGAAAAGAAAATACAGCAGCGCCTCAGCAGCGGAACCTGTCTCGCTCGCAGCGGAACCTATCTCGCTCGCAGCGGAACCTGTCTCACTCGCAGCGGAACCTGTCTCACTCGCAGCGGAACCTGTCTCACCCTATACATTAGCAGTAGCGCGCATTATTGCTACAACTATACCGGCTAGCGCACTACAACTACTACACTTTACAAATAATACCACCTCAACTGCATAAAAGTATTAACATTTCTTGCAATAATATTTATTTGTTAAGTAGAAATTGAAGTATATAAAAATGTTATTTACAACAAAAAAATACATGTATAATAACATCAGATAAATAAATATAAAAAAAACATTATTTGGTGTAAGAAATATTGTATGGATATAATACTTCAATATATATTTGCAATTTATTTATAAACACAGAAACTTATATAAAAAACTAAATATTTAGTTATGAAAAACAAATATCAGAGCAATATTTATTAAATTAAATTTTCAATAGAGTATTTTTTTTTAGTTTATCATTATTGTAAATTTGTAAAATTATTGCATTATTTCGATCACTTTTCTTCATTTCCTTCTCTTTTCGTCTACTTTCGAAAAGATCTCGTTAACATGTATTCTACATGTAAGAAGAATGGAATTAAACAATGCTAATTTCAAAGAACTTTAATTAGAATTGCAAAAAAATTCTAATTCAAAAAATTCACCGTTGCAATTTGAAAAATCCTGTTTCTCATGAAATTCATCGATGAAAATTCTTCTCAGCCTTAAATGAATAATATTAGAATTACTAAAAAAAGAAAAAGAAAAACAAGAAAGATATAAAGAGTATTAGTATTTTGTTATTTTGATTATATAAAGATTGGTAGAACTTTTGCGTCAAATATTTTGTCGTTATTTTCAATATTCATGGAAAATCAGGGAATTTTGGATGAATTCAGATTTCGCGATAATTAGTGGCTTAATTTATGATCGGTCCACAGTTTCGCGAATTATAATACATCATTCTGATGTCAGGATAATTAGATT